>JACXGM010003064.1:0-43530 GCA_016801145.1 Umbra pygmaea | reverse complement strand
AGTTACTGCCCCAGTTACTGCCCCAGTCGCCAACCCACTTCCCCAGTGGTATGACAATGAGGAGGAGGAGATGCCGGCCCTCATACGTGGCACCCCGTCCAAGATGGCCGACCTCCCCAGGGATGAGAGCGATGAAGAGGAGATGCCAGCCCTCATAAGGGGTTTCCCGCTCCATGTGGTGGACTGTCTCCCCAAGAAAAATTTTGTGGGGGGCTATGTGGGGTGGCTACAGCCGGCAGCAGACTGCCCGCAACATCCTGCAGTCTGCCCACAGCCGCCAGCAGACTGCCCGCAACATCCTGCAGTCTGCCCACAGCCGCCAGCAGACTGTACACAACATCCTGCAGTCTGCCCACAGCCGCCAGCAGACTGTCCACAACATCCTGCAGTCTGCCCGCAGCCGCCAGCAGACTGTCCACAACATCCTGCAGTCTGCCCGCAGCCGCCAGCAGACTGTCCACAACATCCTGCAGTCTGCCCACAGCCACCAGCAGACTGCCCACAACATCCGGCAGTCTGCCCACAGCCGCCAGCAGTCTGTCCACCGCCACAGACTCCACCGGCTGTCTGCGAGCGGCCGTTGCTGACGTCCGGACCCCCGTCGTCGACGTCCGGATCCCCTGCTCAGCCGCCGCTGACCTCCGGACCCCCTACTCAGCCGCCGCTGACGTCCGGACCCCCGTCGCTGACGTCCGGACCCCCGTCCGGACCCCCGTCGCTGACGCCCGGACCCCCGTCCGGACCCTCGTCCTCAGACCTCCCTGACGACCTGCCGCCCTGGCCATCTGAACTGCCTGACCCCTGGCCTCAGGACTTGCCTTTTCCCTTGCCTCCTGAGCTGCCTTTGCCCGGGTTGCCAGCCCCTGTCCCAGTGCCTTTGCCAGCCCCTGTCCCAGTGCCTTTGCCAGCCCCTGTCCCAGTGCTTTTGCCAGCCCCTGTCCCAGTGCCTTTGCCAGCCCCTGTTCCAGTGCCTTTGCCAGCCCCTGTTCCAGTGCCTTTCCCTGCCACTGTCCCTCCTGACCCCGGGCCGCCCTCTGTCCCTCCTGACCCCGGGCCGCCCTCTGTCCCTCCTGACCCCGGGCCGCCCTCTGTCCCTCCTGACCCCGGGCCGCCCTCTGTCCCTCTAGACCCAGGTCCCCTCTCTGTCCCACCTTGCCCCTGGCCGCCGCCTGGCCTGCCTTGGCCCTGGCCCCTCACTGTCCCCTATGACCCAGGACCCTCTGTTTCCCCCCACGGCCTCAGGTTCTTTGTTGCCCCCCTCAGTGCGGTGGGCCTTTGAGGGGGGATTCTGTCACATCCAGTCCTGTAGGTGGACTGGGTGTTCACTGGGGATGGGTTTGTTTAGGTTTGTCTCTGTGATCCCTCTGTTTGTGTGAGTATGCCGCCCTCTTGTGTCTAGTTCATGTCATTGGTTTAGAGGGGGTTATTAGGTAGGTCATCGTTTAGTCACGGGTGGATTGTATTAGTAATTAGTATGTCTTTGTATTTAACCTGGTTGTTCTCCCCTTGTCTCTTGTCAGTCAATGTTTCCTGTGGCGTCTCCATGTTCCCTGCATTCTGTGTGGATTACCGTAGTATCATTGTTTTGCCCCACGAGGCTGTTTTATTTTGATCCAAAATAAAGTCTATTGGATTACCTGTACCTTCGCAACTGTCTCGTTATATTTACAAGGGGAGACGTGACACATTCTTGTTGACATCTGCATAGTTCTTGGTAGCAGAAATAATTCCTCATTAGTAAGTTGCTCGATTGACAAAATCAAGAAACAAACACAAACATTAGGTATTAAAAATAAGCCAGATAATCCAGACAATTCCTTTAATGAACTCCAAGTTGCGTTAGCAGAGGAATCTGAAATATATTTAGTGAAAAGGCCAAGTCTTCCAAATTTCTATTCCTTGAATGCTTTGTGAAAATACGTGAACTAACATTTGAGAGCATTCATCTTGGCAACTGCACTGAGAGGAACCTATACTGTTCACAGACTCTTTTAGAGAAACTTTTTAAAAACTTTCTTCCAGTCATTCCTATTTGGTCTGACCTTCTTACTGGAGACTTAAAGAGATTTTCATCAACATTTAAAAGCACTGTCAAGCAACAAAAGCACAGCTATTAGTGAAGTAACCTTCAAAAACACAAAACATTTGTATTTAGGTGCAAAAAAC
Organism: Umbra pygmaea; assembly: GCA_016801145.1. Classification (NCBI taxonomy): domain Eukaryota; kingdom Metazoa; phylum Chordata; class Actinopteri; order Esociformes; family Umbridae; genus Umbra; species Umbra pygmaea. Next base: position 41,364 of record JACXGM010003064.1, on the reverse strand, counting down.
AATGTGTTGATGATTGTATTGCTAAACTGCATACATTGTATGTGTCATACCAAAGAGACCTTTGTCAAAAAATCAATCAAATCAAAAGAAAAAGACAAGAAATTGACCCACAGACTGAAAAAAAAGTTGGAATAAAAGACTGAAAGTACCAAAACAACTTTGAAGGTCTTTTCAAATGCCCCCCAATGTCAATTCTAAAATGTTTTCTCTGAATAAGAAAAGGAGTATGACAGAAGGGTATAATGGATCTGTTTTCCTTGACACCACACCTAAGCAGCATTCCCACAGGGGCATGATGAAAACCATATGTAAATACTCCAATAACAGGCAAAACTGTTGCCTGAATTCAACACTACAGTGTTTGCTGCATCTCCAGATTGTTAAAGACATATTAATAAGCATAGACCCACTTTTCTTTACAAATTGTACTCACAGAATAGATAACATTGCTAAAGTAATGCAGACAGCAGTGCTGCATCCAGGGACCACTTTCCTGCCTAAAGAGATTCATCGGGTTTTAGCTGAGATACATAAAGAATTTCCATCTTTGTCTCCAAATAGACAAAATGATCCACTTGATTTGATTGTCCCACTTCTACCTTGCTTAGACATGTTAGCGATAAAATCTAAGGGCAACATTAAACATTCAGATAGTTGTAAAATTTGTCAAAGCAGTAGTTCATACATTGACTCAAACTTCACATCAACATTTAGCATTCCACCGCCCCAAAAACATTGTGAGCTTGCCATTCTTCTTAACCAATTGATTACAAAAGGAGAAGCACCAGGCACATGTGGAGAATGTGGATCAATTCTTAATAGACAAACAGTTTGGGCCAACACTCCAGATGTTGTTGTAATTCATGTGTCACGTGTAAGGTCAGATGGCACAGTAATGCCAAACCATTTAATCCCCTCTCACTTCATTCATCTTTTAGCTGTTGACAATAAAATGATCACCTACAGGTTGAGCTCAGTAATCTGCCATTCAGGGAAAAAAGCCAACAAAGGACATTATTGGTCTCAGCTTATACATTATTGGTCTCAGGTTTTGAGTAATGAAACAGGCTGGGAGTTTTTAAAAGCCTCAGGAATCTTTTGCAGGTGTTTAGAGTTAATTAGTTGATTCAGATGATTAGGTTAATAGCTCGTTTAGAGACCCTTTTCTTGATATGCTAATTCTTTGAGATAGGAATTTTGGGTTTTCATGAGCTGTATGCCAAAATCATCAGTATTAAAACAATAAATGACCTGAAATATTTCAGTTGGTGTGCAATGAATCTAAAATATATGAAAGTTTAATTTTTATCATTACGTTATGGAAAACAATGAACTTTATCACAATATGCTAATTTCTAAATAAGGACCTGTATTTGGATAAAATACATCCTGCTGAACAGTTACCCATAGAGCATGATTTGGCCCAAGCGATATTTTGGTTTTATAAAGCAGAATCTGCATGTTAAATTGTGTCTTACAGGGAAATTAATGGGAGATTGACGAAGGTCCCTGATTTAGTGTTTCTTAGCCATACACCATCAAGTGCCCTGGGATTTGAGACTATATTTAGATAGAATTCATCCTACTGAACAGATATCCATAGTCCATGTTTTGGCCCAAGCTATGGTAGAGGAATGTTTTGTTTTCCTCTACCCTTTCTGGCAGGAACATTCACAGTTAGTTATAGAGGACACTTCAGCCAGGTGCACCAGCCAATGAAACAGCCATTAACACTTCTGGCCCTCATGACACTATTATGCATGATTCCTGTGCTATTGGAGGTGTGTATTCCTGTTGGAGGTGTGATAATCTAATGGAGGTGTGACTATCTAATGGAGGTGTTTACCTATTGTTTTTTGAAAGGGTGTTTTTTGCTATTAAAATAACTCTACTTAGTTTTCAATGTAGCCTAATGGTCTAGCAATAGCTGTAAACATATTTCATTCAACAGAACCAGTTACCAGCACTTTTATATATGTAAATTATCTAATCAGGTGCAATATACCTTTTTTAAATTTACCTGAATTGCACCAGGCAAGCAGATGAAGAGCAGACAGAGCATGAAGAAATTGGTAATTGTCAGAAAATGCCATGATACCAGATAATTCGAAGAGATGGGTGGTATATATGCAGGACAGTTTAAAGTCCTGGGGTAAATAGATCTCTGCTGGCCTGTCTACCTTTACAAGTAATGTCATTGGAGCATGTGTGACATTAGAAGTTGATCCCTGAAAGTCATTGGCAGTGTTACATGTTTTACAAATATTTTCTTCTTGGCATGCTTGAAGTGAAATATATTCCTTAATGCCTCTCTCTGAGATATGGCTTGGTTCCACTATCCGTTGTTTACCCTGCCTACATATGGTTTTCTTGCAATGGCTGCAGTTTTTTTAGATTGAACTGTGAATGTTGAGGAGGTCATTGGCTAAGAAATTAGCAGGTAGCATTTCCTTCACAAAATAATGTATGGTGTCACACACATCATTACTTTGAAGCTTCTGTTGAAGCATTGGTTGTGTAGTCTGCCCTGTTTTAGCAGCATTGAAATGTGAAATGGCTTTGCTGAACTGTTGATTCGGACTCAAACGGTTTGCTTCACATAATCGTTCATGGCATTCTTTAAAAGCAGACGTTTGCTTCAGAAAAGTCAACACAGGATAAGCTTTACCATCACGTTGCTTGCGGGAAGAGCTACATGTTGGAATTACTTCACTATCTGAGTCTGACTTACTGGATTGTACTTGTTCAGTAATATCCTTACTGATGCCTCAGATTGTATCATGGTCCTCCTTGCAAAATTCATAGAAATATACAACTCCCGCTGTCTCCTCAATGTTGGTACACTCTATATAGATATGTCTGTCATCAGCCTTTATTTTAAGAGTGTCACGTATAACCTGAGACCAATAATGTCCTTTGTTGGCTTTTTTCCCTGAATGGCAGATTACTGAGCTCAACCTGTAGGTGATCATTTTATTGTCAACAGCTGAAAGATGAATGAAGTGAGAAGGGATTAAATGGTTTGGCATTACTGTGCCATCTGACCTTACACGTGACACATGAATTACAACAACATCTGGAGTGTTGGTCCAAACTGTTTGTCTATTAAGAATTGATCCACATTCTCCACGTGTGCCCTGTGCTTCTCCTTTTGTAATCAATGGGTTAAGAAGAATGGCAAGCTCACAATGTTTTTGGGGCGGTGGAATGCTAAATATTGATGTGAAGTTTGAGTCAATATATGAACTACTGCTTTGACAACTTTTACAACTTTATTTTATTTTTTATCCCTAACATGTCTAAGCAAGGTAGAAGTGGGCCAATCAAATCAAGTGGATCATTTTGCCTATTTGGAGACAAAGATGGATATTCTTTATGTATCTCAGCTAAAACCCAATGAATCTCTTTAGGCAGGAAAGAGGTCCCTGGATGCAGCACTGCTGTCTGCATTACTTTAGCAATGTTATCTATTCTGTGAGTACAATTTGTAAAGAAAAGTGGGTCTATGCTTATTAATGTGTCTTTAAAAATCTGGAGATTCAGCAAACACTGTAGTGTTGAATTCAGGCAACAGTTTTGCCTGTTATTGGAGAATTTACATATGGTTTTCATCATGCCCCTGTGGGAATGCTGCTTAGGTGTGGTGTCAAGAAAAAAACAGATTCATTATATCCTTCTGTCATACTCCTTTTTACCTTCTTATTCACAGAAAACATTTTAGAATTGACATTGGGGGGCATTTGAAAAGACCTTCTAAGATGTTTTGGTACTTTCAGTCTTTTATTCCAACTTTCTTCAGGCTGTGGGTCAATGTCTTGTCTTTTTCTTTTGATTTGATTGATTTTTTGACAAATGTCTCTTTGGTATGACACATACAATGTATGCAGTTTAGCAATACATTCATCAACACATTTTTTTGCACCTAAATACAAATGTTTTGTGTTTTTGAATGTTACTTCACTAATAGCTGTGCTTTTGTTGCTTGACAGTACTTTTAAATGTTGATGAAAATCTCTTTAAGTCTCCAGTAAGAAGGTCAGACCAAATAGGAATGACTGGAAGAAAGTTTTTAAAAAGTTTCTCTAAAAGAGTCTGTGAACAGTATAGTTCAACTCTCAGTGCAGTTGCCAAGATGAATGCTCTCAAATGTTAGTTCACGTATTTTCACAAAGCATTCAAGGAATGGAGATTTGGAAGACTTGGCCTTTTCACTAAATATATTTTTGTCAGATTCTTCTGCTAACGCACCTTGGAGTTAATTAAAGGAATTGTCTAGCTCATTATCTGGCTCATTTTTAATACCTAATGTTTGTTTCTTGATTTTGTCAATCGAGCAACTTACTAATGAGGAATTATTTCTGCTACCAAGAACTATGCAGATGTCAAAAAGAATGTCACAAATGTCTACAAGACTTGTCGCATTCAGTCGTAAACTGAAGATGTACATTCCCATCTTGTACCCATCTTCCTTCTTACTGTACTCTTTTTGACAAAGTTCACTAGCTTGTCGCATCAAATGACTTTTACATGCTTGTATGATACAGAAATCTAGATCTGTAGAGGTAGTCTCTCTTTTCACTATTTTCCAGCATAGTCTCAAATACTGCTCCATAGTATCTCCATTAAATACTTTAATTGGTGCTTGTAGGAATACTATGGACCTATCACTATTCATTTGTATAGGTATTGTCACGTGTTCCAAAGGATGAGGAGGCAGGCGCGTCTTCACTGACATTCCTTTTATTACAAACACAAGAAAGTACTGGACAGGAACAAAACAAGAAACATTAGGGACTACAATGATACATACCATGTAAAATGACAACACTACCTAAACACAAGACCAGACCCTATTACATATACAAACATGACCTACAACACAAGAAACACTTTACACTAAACATATGAAAAGACTAAAGACAACTACTACAAATGAAAAGACTAAAGACAACTACTACAAAGAACAACCACATACCTGGACAGGAACAAAGAACCACACAGGACTCACAAACACTCAGAACTAAATACCATACTAACGAGGGATGGAGGTGCAGGTGTGGACTAAACAACAGAACTGATTGGTTAATCAAAACATGTGACGGGATCATGTGACAAAAGGAGCGGGAAACAAAATCAAAACAAAACATATAGGGGAGAAACCACCCTGTAGTGACACAGAACAGGCACAAAGACTATGGACATTGTGACAGGTATTGTGTTGCCACCACACACATCCCACTCTTTGTCCTGTATTGCATTTAGTAACTGTTCTATAGCTCTCTGTGTGTGCTCTTCACTAATCATAAATGCTACTGGAGCTGAACCATGGGGTGAAGTTACTACAATCTCATAGTATAAAATCCTTTTCTTATTGATTTTAGACTTGATCATGCCTCCAGTGGCATCCCAAGATGCAGCATTGTTTTTTGTCAAATCGGATCCCCCCCTCTGTAAAGCAAATTATCTTAGTGGGGCAAATTGCAGAACCTGAATTAAACCCTTAATTTTGGAGTTTGTCATGTCCTCACTTATAAATGTTTCTCTTAGCTTCTGCAAAGACACTATTTTATCACAATCCAAGAAGTTATTAGTATGTTATTCCCATTAAATTTTTCTCATTACAGAAGAATCCTTTCCCACGTCACTTCTATTATTTGCTGCCAAAGACCTGATGTCAGCTCTGGCTAATTGGTCCCTGTAAACCTGATGTGCTGCTACATTTTGTAATGAACACGCAAGTTCCTCTCTTTGTGGGGCTCTTATTGTTCTAGCCAACATGTCTCCACAATGTCTAATGTCTTCACAATATGTCACATTGATGTTCAAAGACTCCAATGATTTCAAAACAATAGTGAATTTTAATGTGCAGAAAGAATGTTTACAGTAACCATTCAGTTTTAGATAGGTATTACTTAACTGTGTTGTTTTACTTACTGAAAAGTGGTGGTCCTTAAACACAATTGTACAATAAGGATTTGATTCCTTTACTTTTGCTGCAAATAAGCCCTCCCAGCTATATCTTTTAAAATATATTTTACCTCTTTTTGGATGGAGCTTTTCCCATTCACTGGGGGTCATTGTAAACATTGACTCACAAGGGGTTTCATGCCTAAATTCATGAAATGTTGCTTCTTTTGACAAAATACACTGAAGTGTCTCCATGCTTATTTGGGTTCCTAGTTGCTTAACATTTTCCTTCACAGAAATATTACAATCAAATATTTCAGTGTTTATCAATTTTTGAACATCTACTTGTTGGGTTACTGTCTGTTCCATGTTACTATTACAATAATGTTCACTGTGTACATGTTCCTTATCAGTTAAACTACAATCTGACATATTTGTGTCTATGTGGGAACTTTGTTCGTCATTGTTATCAACTCCAGAATTTTGAGATGGATGCTTATTTTCTCTTGACAAAACTTTATTTATTTCTCGTTTTCATTTAGGGAATCAGAAATATCTTCCTTTTCACAATTTACTGTTTGTACCATTTGGTCTTTTACCTGTCTGTCACAGGTCTTTTGATCCATTGGATTTGCACAATTAAAATTTTTTTTTTCTTGTGTTTACTTGGAAGGAACATGAGCTTTCATTACATGCATAGGTATTTGATTCAACATCCTTATGCTTGTCTGGAAATACACCTACACAATCAAAGTGATACCAATTTGTTATCCACAAAGGCACGGAGATGAGAATCACCAACAACCATAACAAACTGTAAGGAAAAATATATATTAGATGTAAAATTTTGTTTTTTCATTGTTTCCAGAAATATGTCCATATCATGCAACATAGAAATAAGATGAAGTACTTAATGTGACGAGGGTCCCTGATTTAGTGTTTCTTGGCCATACAGCATCAAGTGCCCTGGGATTTGAGACTATATTTGGATAAAATACATTATACTGAACAGTTATCCTTAGTCCATTTCTTGGCCCAAGCGATAGTTTAGTTTTTATAAAGCAGAATCTGCATGTTAAATTATGTCTTACAGTAAAATTAATGGGAGAGTGACGAGGGTCCCTGATTTAGCCATAAAGCATCAAGTACCCTGGGATTTGAGACTATATTTGGATAAACTACTTCCCACTGAACAGTTATCCATAGAGAATGTTTTGGCTCATGCGATATTTTAGTTTTTATGAGACAATATATTTAATAAAATTTAGTGTACAGCATATCTTTTAAAATTGTTATTAAAAACATATTCCATCTTTTTCCCATCAAACTATTTAAATGTTTCCTTAAACACATTATAAAACTTGATTTGATTATAATTCACTAGCTTTAAAATGAATTTACTATAATTATTTCATGCATTGTAATGAGCGCTATTTTTGAAAAACAAAATCTGCATTAGTGTTGCTAGCATAATATAGTGTCGCTGAAAGAACGGTAATTTATTTTGCTCAGTTTCACACAGCCTAATATACAATCAGTTTGTACAACACCGCGGACAGAGGGGGTAAGGGGGTTGGAGGAGGGCCCATGAATATAGGCCTACCTGCGTTTTGATGATAAGGATACAAGAAGGCTATGCTTGGAAACAGACAAATTTGATGCACTCTCAGGCTATCATTCATTAAAACAAGTTTTTACAAAATCCCATTTTAATAGGCTATATCCAGGACACACAGGGTAAAAACACGAGTAATACTGAATGAAACTGAATGAAGCCGCACTACATAGTCTACTACTTATAATATATATTTTCTTACATTATATCAACAAAATAAAACATGTTTTACACAATGACTCTAATTCTCTAATCTCTAATTAGAAACACAAAGACAATTGTGTGAGGGGAAATTGTTTTATTTTTTAGTGTAATATATCCAGGAAATAGGGGAAAATACAATTGCAGGCTATTCATGTTTGTAGCTATTCTTGTTTGTATTCTACTGTTATAAATTAGGCTACATTCAACAACAACAAAAATGTTCACGTAGGCCTAATTGACCTGTTTTGAGTGAAGAACACACTGTCAAGTCCGGAAATGTATAGACGTAATAATTGTGAATGTCTATTGGATTAAAAAGTTATTTATTTGCATCTAGTTGCTACATCAACACTATGGCCCATATCAAACAAACCTTAGAAATCAGGGTTTTCAATACCAGATTGTTTTTCTGATATTTGTGTGAGGGGGTGGCGCTGTGTGGGCTTGTGTGGGGGTTTCTGTTGCTCAGTTTCACACAGCCTTATAAACGTTCACTTGACAACAGACGTTTGCGGCAGTCTAAGTTACTTGAAAAAGTTTTGAAAGTTTTGTGCAAAACTGCATTGCTCGTTACAAACCAGGACTTAACATTACTCCTCGTTACTCAAACTGCCATGACGCGTTGCTATGGGTGGCTCATTCTGACATTGCTGCTTCTATTTTTTAATTTTTGTTGTAATTGCTTTGCTCTTTGTAAAAATAAAATACAATACATTCATATCAGTAATCCTGTATTCATAATGTGACCAAACGGTCTGCTTACAACAGCTGCCGAGAACCTCTAGGCTCGCAAGCATGACTGTAAAAAAGGCTTGCGAGCCATATGGGTATTCCGTGGTTTGATGGCCGGATAAATTAAGCCAATCGCAATTTTTAAAACATTTCCATCATAATCCAAGCTATTATGCGAATGTAGGCTGGCAAGGGAGGCAGTGTCTCCTCAAAACAACTGGATGAGACAATAATCAATATAACAAAAACAAGAACAATGCAAATATTGAAAAATGTGACATTACAAAGTGTAAAAAGCATTCATTTTTATAAAGAGACACTGTCTGCTGCTCATACGCAATAATCCTCTACAAAACTCAACTTTAACTCAACTCAACTTCATTTATAAAGCACTTTCAGCACCACAAGTGGATCCAAAGTTGTCCAGAAGAGGACCAATTCATGGAGATGACTAGCGACTCCACAGGAACGCCCCGGACAAAACGTGGGTGTAGCTACTGTAGAATACGGCAGGAGGAACGCCCCGGAACTAGCCGAAATCATGGCCAACATTCATCTTGCTTGACAACTTAATAATTCTAATTCTACTAAGGATAAAAATTGGAAATAGGCTACTACAGCATAGCTATCTTTGATATTATAAATATATTTGTTTTTGTATTCTACTGTTATAAAGTACATTTAAGAAAAATCTTCATGCAGTTCTTGCCCTCACAAGAGATTGTTCTTCACCAGCTCAGTTTGTGTGTGTGAGGGGGTTGCCTGGAATGTTGATGGGATAAACCGGTTTCAACGGAAAAGGTGAGCGGGTGGAGGAGGGGCCATTAAAAAATACATGTCTTCAATCGAGCTCCGCTTTTTTCAACAGCTGTACATATTTTAATATATATATTCACCTGAAGAGGGTTTGAATGGAAATAAACCAGTCTTTACATGTGCCGTTATGCAATGCGAAGCTTGCTTGAAACCGATTCATTTTAGCTTCAAGTCTATTTATCTTGTCAGCGCAAAGCGTTTGAGGCAAGCCGTTTTATATATATATATATATAAAATATATATGTTATATATATACATATATATGTTACATGTCATTTCTCTTGTACTGCCAATTTACATTCCAATAATCTACCTTTATTCTTCGACCATATTTGCATTGAATGTACAGTATTTTTATCTAACCTAATACCATTTATATGTGTAACTGTATACCTGAATGTTTGTACATTATGTATAACTTAATGTCGGCTTGCACCCTGCACCTTATCTTGGCCAGGTCGCAATTACTAATGAGAAGTTGTTCTCAATCGATAAACGTGGTTAAATAAAGGTGAAAAAATACATATATATATATCTTAGCACAAATTTATATTGCTCTTGACAGTTACGTCTTGTCTAATGTTTGTATTTCTTGTTTTGTATCATGTAACTTGTCCTAAAAGTGCTGTTTGTTTCAGATTTTTCTATGTTTTATAGTAAAATAGGTCTCTTGTTTTCAAAGGTGCAGTTCAAAAGTAACATGATCAATGATGTTTGAAGCTTATTTCATGAAGTGGAAAAACCTCTTCTTGGTATTGTTGCTTTCTTACATGTAAAGCGGGTTTCAAAAAAAGCTATTTCTATTGGAGACAGTATTTATAATAACTTGTTGTAGGATTTATCACCTGATCAATAGCTTAGTTCATAGAACTCAGTACATATAATCCTAAATGCACAATATTGAATCCAGACGTTGGGAGTGACATTTATTTTTTGGAACCAATGTATCTTACTCACTTTATTGAGTGTCACTACGATAATATATTGTCTCCAGCATCCTGTATTATAGCACACAGATATACCGTTTTTTTATCTAATTTGCCCACAGGTCAAGAGAGGGAGATAGTGACTGGGTAGTGGGAATTTGAAACATGTTTCTATTTTCTACTTTTTTGCGGCTTTCTCGAAATAAAGACGTGTGAATGGGAGTCTGCACAGAGCAGAGTTGTTGAGACAGTTGAAACCGAGCACAAATTAATCACTTAAAAAACAGCAAAAAAATATAATAACTTGTGGGCCGATCAATTACAAATCTACAAGCGCACTGCATGGCTATATGATGAATATGCTGTCACTGGAATGGAATCGATATTATGAAAACTGTGGGTGCTAATAAGACGCCTAAAAACGAAGTAAGGAGAAAGAAACTAAGAACAAGATGTGTTGCATCCTTCCTATTTTCTTATATTTGTCAAAAAGTAAACATCCAGATAGCCTCTATATTGTGTATTACACATCCCCCCACCTCGACAGGAAATGTTTCGAACCCCCCACTGATCAGTCCAGTCCCCATACGAAGTGCAAACAGTAATAGCTAGCAGTGAGTGCCGGTGGAGTGTCAATGATGTCTCAGCTTACTAAAGAAATATATGGTTTCCTAAAATGGAAAGATTGAAAAGAAAGACAGGAGAGAGAAAAGAAAGGGTGACAATATGTTACACAATTTTCCCTAAAGGTTAGGTGGGTGTAGAACGTTAGTGGTGGAAATTAACCTGTTAGTTTAGTCCATAGTTTAAATAGGCTACTTTAGCTAGACTAACATGAATTACTTATAGCTTCACAGAATTTTGAGTGATAACAGTTTTGTTCCTCTGTTGGAACATTTTTTGCAACATACTGATACTAAATCATTTGTCCATTTCCCTGTCTGGTTCCAGGCCCAACAGATGCAGCTTCAGGCTCAGCAGACCTGTCCGCCTATCACCACACCCCTGAACCAGCCCTACGCTCCACTGAAGAAGGAGGTAAGCAGCGTTGTGTTAAATGTGTCGTCAATCGTTAATTTTTGCACGGGACCTTGGGATTTTGATGTTGGCTGAAATACATAGTAATTTACTGACATCTAATTAGGTGTTATGTCAATGTATAGATGATTATGTAAATTTATTTAATTGAAGAGGTCAATGTACATAGCCATTGCAATTTCCCTAAAAAGTTTAGATTAAAAAAACATTTTCAAATTTAAATATTCAATAGCTTTTTTTATTGAATGACTTTCCAAAAAATACCAAAACTTTTCTTCGGAAAGTCCAAAGACTGTGGGTGTCCCCTCTGAACCATTTTAAAGTGATGAGGTTTCTCAGTGATTCACCAAAAAGCTATTGAATTTTCCAAGTTTCAAATGTTTATAAAATAAAAAAATTATCTCTAAATATCAAAGGATGTGCAACATGTGACTGTGCTCTTTGACCAATTTGATAGTGTTTTAAGGTTTCTAAGCTACATGATGAAAGGCTATTGAATTAAAAACTCATGTCATTGATTGACGGTCCCTAACCATAAGCAGGGTTACGATGTAGCTGAGTTTATGAAAACAAGATCTGATCTTAGGGTTCGACCTCGGTTTTGTGCTGTTAGAACAAATAATGTAATTGCTAGCACACATAATTATAGGTAATATAATTACACACACCCAATCCCCTCAGACCTGGGTCATCTTTCTGAGTCCTAGGAGTTTTTAAAGTCTGGTCGGCGCCAGGGTCAGACTTCTAGCGACCTCATGAATACAAAAGTTGGGTGACAAACCCAGACTGAAAAATGTTGGGTGACCTTCCCCTCAACAAAGAATAAAAAGACTTAACCCCCCCTAATTTCCTCCGGTGGTCCATTCCATAAATATATCAACCCCCTTGAAAACCTCTGGAATTTGATCAACAGGAAGATGGCAAGCTGCTTGAATCTTCCACCCAATATCAATGTGAAAGCCTGGTGGAGAGCAGGGTTATTATTGTTTTTTTTTTATTCGTTTTTAGTTCTATTTGTTTTGTAGTCTTAGTTTATTTTGGGTTACGGTTTAAGATGGACGATATTGTTACTGTTCTATGCCACAATAACTTTGATTTTGAAAGGATAGTAACCTGCGGAGCGGGGAAGCCCCTGTGTGTGCCAAAAAGGAAAAAAGAGAACATTGGAATTGAAATGTTACGTGACTACTCGCTGCCCTTTTGGTTTGGAATATTAAATATCACCCAAAACGTTTTAAGTTGTAAAACTTCTATGGCCAACCATACTAATCCGTTAGGGATTACAGAGTGAAGTATAATTTGTCAGAAATTAGGGTTAAAGACTGAGTTAGCATAGCTTGTTCTCTGACCAAGGCAGCATCAACGGAAGTTTGTCCTTCAACGAAAGGTCAAATTTGTTAGTAGTTGATGGACAGTATAGAAGGCCTCATGGAAGTAGCTGCCAATCATCCACCTGGTGATGCAGAGGACAAGCCACAAGTGGTATGGCAGGTGCCTGTGGCGCCACGTGAGAGCACGACCAGGGTAATCCATTATAGAGTGGAGCTTCCCCCTAGTTCACGAAGATGGCAAGGACATGGATAGTTTTTCATTGTGGATATTACATTTTGAACTGGCAGTGAAGGCATGTAATGATGCTATTGGGCAAGACTTAGACCCACAAGGCTAAGTGGAGATGCGCTACCCTATTGGCTTTTATTACCCCCATTGATTCAGAATAATTACAAGGATTGTAAAATTGTCGGTTGAAAAATGTAATGATGTTTTTGGAAGAAAATAATGTTTGCGTCATTTTCAGACATTTATTAATGCCAGACAATGGCAGCCAAGAGAACCATTAGAGGTATATGCAGCTGAAGGGCTGGAAGCATTCCCTGATTATGGCCAGTCAGGAAGGGAGACAGAAATGTTCAGACTGTTCATTGCTGGTCTGGAACCAATGTTACAATCAAAATGTTATGAATATGGCTCCACCTCCTTGCAGTTGGCCATGGCTGTGGCATGCAAGTGGGAATGTTCTCCAGAGGCACTGAAGACAGTTCCGGAGACAGTTCATCATCCTTGCCCTACATCACCACTCACACCAGATACTCCAGTTGATGGGTTGCAGGGGCAACAGTCTACCACTCTGGTGTCCATCACATTCTCCACTGCCCACACTGACCAATCCCCTGAAATGATGCTGGCCATTCAAGATCTTACAGCCTGTGTTAATGCTCTCAGGCTTGAGTTCTGTCATCTGCGAAATACACAGGAAGGGCTGCCCACAATATGGGGTCATCAGAGTGAGTCACACAGGGATAAAGGTCAATCGCCTGACTGGACCCGCCCTGAGAGTGGGAGGGAAGGACGTCGATCCCCATCAAATGCGTCCACTGGGATGCAAGGCCAGGCATTTAACAGGCAGTATGCGTCACCTCGCCGAAATGGCTCTCCGCAACATCGCTTTGCTCCAGTGGACAGAGAAAGACGCCATTCCCTTTTGCCTTCATCATCAACACAACGCTGGAGAAATGGGGGAAGTGATTATAGACGTCAAAGTCCTGACTAATATCATTACTCTGACCGTGAAGGTGACCAATACCCTCACTCTGCAGCTCATCGACCTCACAGACCCCGTGGCAGCTAGCAAGGGCCCCGTGTCTGTTTTGACACAGAGGAGAAGGCACACAGGGATCCTCCTCTGTGAGAATCGAGTGGTAGCAGGTATTGGGAAATGAGTGGTAGCAGGTATTGGGAAACGAGTGGTAGCAGGTATTGAGGGCCAGGTGTCTGCTGTTGATGACGATGGGCCGGACAGGCTTACATCCTATGTTTTTGCTGTTGTGGAGGACCCTGAAATGTAGCTTTCAATCCTACTCTGCCAGCAAAATTGCTTTCCCCACTATCTCTAGCTAATAATTAGCATGTTATCCTCTTAGGATAACATGCTAATTATTTCCTAAACAAAACATACAGAAATATACCACATTCTACACATGTATTTGATCATAAACCTAACCAAAAAGTAATTGTCAGCAGCCACTATATGGGATCATAATCCTACCTGTCGGCTTTATGCAGCAGATGTTTAAATTTGTCTCGAAAAACCGTGTCCAGTAATACACTATTTAAGCATCTTTGGAAAAACAATAATCAGATCTAGACATTTAATGTATCATATTGGTCCCATACATATGGAATCTAAATAATATTACAATTAATTTATTAATATGTGTGAGAAGGAAAAGCTTGAAAACAAGCGCCCTGCCCATTGACTGCAGACCATGGTAAGACCTGATAATTACCAGTTTTTTAACCTGATATTTTTTACAGTACGTGAACAGATTCCTGGAAACTGTCATAGATTATACCCCGTATTGTGTTGAATATAGCAGAGCCAGAGATCTTCTGTAACTAACTATGTTCTAGACAGCATTTGTATTGATAAGTACATACCGTTGTGCTACTGGCATACCTGCCATTTTTATGTTGTTTTGTACATTACCTGGACTACATACATAAACAACAATAACAATCAACTGCTGGTTGGTCTCCCTCCTTCACTACACTGCACAACAAACTTAAGCCAACATGTATCATTATTTATTAATCAACATGCATAAATGTTGGTTGTAGAGAATCAAATATGTATGGAAGAATGTGAATGTGAATTATTTTGTACATTTATAATGCTGAATGAAAAAAATTAAAACTGAAGCTATTTTACCATTGATTTTATTTTATATTCCAACAGTTACATTTTAGTTTTTCACGAATCTATTATAACTTATTTTATTTCAGTTTAAAAAAATGCTTTTTCATTGATAGTTTCAGTCTTGATTTCCTTAAACTATAATAACCTTGGCAGAGAGCATGCCAAAATGCATGAAAGACAATTATTATTAGTTTCCTACCAAATATTGAAGTTTTAAACTTTTTTAAAGTTAAATTGGAGGCCTTCTGCCTGGACCTCAGACTGTCTCTA
The DNA here is from genome assembly GCA_016801145.1 of Umbra pygmaea. Lineage (NCBI taxonomy): Eukaryota > Metazoa > Chordata > Actinopteri > Esociformes > Umbridae > Umbra > Umbra pygmaea. The sequence goes on along the minus strand of JACXGM010003064.1, from coordinate 26,159 downwards.
TGGGGGTGACACAGAGTTTGATTATTGGGTCGACTATTATTCAAATTATGTCACTTGCTGCTGGTGACTCTCTGATCACCCTCTACACAGACGACACCATTCTCTATACATCTGGCCGCAATGTGCTAACAAAGTTCCAAACGAGCTTTGATGCCATACAACACTCATTCCGTGGCCTCCAACTGTTTCTAAACTCTAGCAAAATTAAATGAATGGTGAAAATTACTATCCTACCGATCCTAGACTTCGACAATGTATTTTACAGAACTGCCTCAAACTCTCTTGAGGAAATGAGATGTAGTCTACCACAGCACCATCCATTCTGTTACACCTCATATAACACCCACCATTGTGACATCTATGCACTAGTTGGCTGGCCCTCATTACACACTCAGGGCTAGATTTATCAAGCTGTTTGCAACTGTTTCCAGGCGCTAATTGGTCGCAAAGACGGACGTAACCGATGCGGGCTATTTAAAAACCAGGCGCACTTGGGTAAAATCGCAGATTGCCTGCCACATGAGCGACAAGAGACAAGTTGCGCTTTCAATATGCGTTCGTGGGAGGGTCATGGGGAAAGTGGGAGTTCCACCCAAAAAGGTGGGAGGATACACGTAAAGTGCGCCTAATTATATATTCCGTGGTATTTACAAAGCCTGCCAGTAAAAGCGCGCCTCTATTCTGAGGGGGGAATTTTCAGCCTCTTAAAAGCAGGTCTAAACCAGCAAGCACGTTTTCCTGTGTGTTCAAATATAGCTACATCAATGGCAGCAGTGACAGCAACAAGTTTCAAACATAGCATCAATACACTTGGCACAAAAAAAGACAAATGCCTCCATCTGTTCCATTTTTGATAAGCAATTTTGCGATTATTGACCTATATAACACTATGTAATTTTTTAACCACATCGGTTGGCTTTACATATCAATGATATAGGCTAAACATATGCATATATCCCAAACGCCAACACAACAGTATCATTACAAGCCACACAAACCTTCATTCTCTACAGAGATCTCAGCAGTATCTATGCCGTCCACACCTTCCACTTGTTCTGCAACGTGTATTTGCTGCACCACCTAGTTAGCGTGTCTATTTCTGGTGGGCCTGAACTGGTTCTCCTCCACTTCTCTCCGTGTAGATGATAACGAGTTGATTTAACTTGTTATGGCAATCGAAATTGGATGTTTATCCGAGCATGCGGATGTTCTGCCCTGTAATATATATCAGGTTTGCTGTTACTTCATGAACTAAGATGTTAATTTCTTCTTCACTAAATTTAAGCTTGACCTTTCTTTTTCCGTAGGGAGATCCATGATAGATACATACGGGCCCATTGTTTGCTCTTTTAGAGGCGCGCTAATGGAGGGTGGAGTATGCGCTGATTGCGTAATGGGTATCAGGTTTGATAAATACTATGCTAAATGTGGAAGCATAGCGTGCGCTATTACCGAACGCGCATAAACAGACGCAGCGCAAACTGCGCTAGTGTTAATAAATTCGGCCCTCGGTGCCTAACTCACTGGTATCAGCGCATCTACAAGTCTCTACTAGTCAAAATTTCACTGTAACTAAGTTAATTTGTTACCATACCATCACCAGCTTGCAGCCTGCGCTCAAGCAAGTACATCTCTCTGTCACCCCAAAAGCCCATACTTCTTTTTGCCACCACTCCTTCCAGTTCTCAGCTACCAACAACTGGAATGAACTACAAATATATCTCAATCTTGAGACCACGTCCCCCTTACGGTCTGTCACTACTGTCAGAGCTACTGTCTAATCACTGTACTGTACTTGTTGACTCTCCTCCCTCATTCCCACCTTGTCTTAGTTATTTCTGTACATTATTTGCACACTATCATTTGCACAGTTACACTCAAGTGTTACATATTCCATTGTTATTGTCCTGACACTTTGCATACTGACTGATATACCCTCTGATTTCATGTGTATATTTGTCTTGCACATCGCAGTTTTTCTTGGCCATGTTGCAAACGAGAATCAGATCTCAATCGGCGATAACAAAATATGGTACCCGGATCCAACTTCCTACACATCTACTCTGGTCAGTCCTATACTAATTTGCGCTGCCTCATTCTGAATCCTGTGTATCATTGGAATTCCATGACCAAGATAAGAACCCTGGCCACCGTGATGCATTCGTGCTGTGGGGCGGTGACTTACTGTAGATCACTGCACCACGTACTGTAGATCACTATGCCCATGTACATAGAAGAATAAAATATGTTTCCATTCTGTTGATTTAACAGTGGAGAAGCAGAGGTTTGAACTACAGTACTACAGTTTTTATTCAATTTGGACTGAATTGCAGTTGTTTGTTAAAAGTTCTCAAAACATTGATGGGGCAGGTATTAAAAATGGCATGCCAGTTTTCTATTTCATGATTCAACAGAAATTGTTTTTTAAGTAAAATACAAACATATAAAATATATTCGAAAACACTTTCAGAATATTTAATCTGTTTTAAAACAATGATGCTGTTTCTAACAGTCCAAAATTCAATCCAATATTTTATTTATTATCTTAAAAGAATCAAATAATGAGTTTTTGTGCTTTTCTCAATGCGGAAAACAATCCGCATACAATGCGGAAAAGGCAAATCACAAATCCTATTTTGTGGGAATTGTAGTTTTTATTTTCTCATTCAGACAGTGCAGCCCACTGAAAACTACATAAAACTCTTTCAACAGGTGATCCCACAGTGCAGAAGACAGGTTTGAATACTGGAGAGGGGGGAGGAACACCTGCCCTTACAGCACCACATAAACCAAAGGTTTATTAAACCGCTAAGTAGTACATTTTGTTTTTTTCAAAGTGATTATGAGTATTAGCCTCATTGATTATTTGTGGGATGATCCTGAAAATGCATTTTACCAAATAACTTTAAAACTGTTTAATTCATTCATCAGCCCTCCATCTCAATGACTCCTGCTCATAAAAAAGGTGCGTGTCTTTTAAGACAACAAAATAATATGTTATTAATGGCAGTGTACAGTAGCCATACAGTTAACAGCTGTAGTGAATTTTAAATATTCCATTTAAATTTGTTAAATTTTAAATTACATTAATTAATAGACAGGATGGATTTTAATTGCCCTCCATACATACGTATTGCAACAGTAAGTGTTTACTTTTTTGGGCTATTACTAAAGTTTGAATTTAAAATAAAAATAAAAGACTATCAGGATATTTTGTGAATTCTCTGCATTTGTTTGAGGTTACAGTCATATGCAAACGTTTAGGCACCCCTAACAATTTCCATGATTTTCATTCATAAATAATTGGATGTTTGGATCAGCAATTTCATTTTCATCTATCAAATAACTGAAGTACACAGTAATACTTTAGTAGTGAAATGAGGTTAATTGGATGAACAGAAAATGTGCAATATGCATCAAAACAAAATTATACAGGTTCATAAATGTGGGCAACCCAACAGAAATATCAGATCAATATTAAGTTGAGCCTCTTTTAGCAGAAATAACAGCCTCTAGGTGCTTCCTATAGCCTGTAGTGATTGTCTGGATTCTGGATGAAGGTATTTTGTACCATTCCTCCTAGCAAAACAACTCCAGTTCAGTAGGGATTGATGGTTGCCGAGCATGGACAGCCCGCTTTAAATCACACCACAGATTTTCAATGATATTCAGATCTGAGGACTGGGATGGCCATTCCAGAATATTGTACTTGTTCCTCTGCATAAATGCCAGAGTAAATTTCGAGCAGTGTTTTGGGTCGTTGTCCTGTTGAAATATCCAGCCTCGGCGTAACATTAACTTTGTGACTGATTCCTCTACATTATTCTCAAGTATCTGCTGATATTGAGTGGAATCCATGCAGCTCTCAACTTTAACAAGATTCCCAGTACCGGCACTGGCCACACAGCCCCACAGCATGATGGAACCTCCAGCAAAATTTACTGTGGATAAAAGTGTTTGTCTTGGAACGCTGTGTTCCTTTGCCGCTATGCATAACGCCCCTTGTTATGACCAAATAACTCCATCTATGTTTCATCAGTCCACAGCACCTTCTTTCAAAATTAAGCTGGCTTGTCCAAATGTGCGTTTGCATACCTCAAGTGACTCTGTTTGTGGTGAGTGTGCAGACAAGGGTCCTTCCGCATCATACTCCTGTAGAGGTTCTTGTGCAAAGTGTGCTGAATTGTTGAATCATGCACAGTGACACGATCTGCAGCAAGATGATGTTGTAGGTCTTTGGACATGGTCTGCGGGCTGTTTTTGATCATTCTCACCATCCTACGCATTTGTCTCTCTGATATATATATGATATTTACTTGGACTGCCACTTCTGGCCTTAACAAGATCTGTGCCTGTGGTCTTCCATTTCCTCACTATGTTCCTCACATTGGACACTGACAGTTTAAAAGCTCTACGATAGCTTTTAGTAGCCTTCCACTAAACCAAAATGTTGAATAATCTTTGTTTTCAGGTAATTTGAGAGTTGTTTTGAGGCCCCCATGTTTCCACTTTTCAGAGGAAAGTCAAAGAGAACAACTTGCAACTGGCCACTTTAAATACATTTTCTCATGATTGGATGCACCTGTCTATGAAGTTCAAGGCTTAATGAGCTCACCAAACCAATTGTGTGTTCCAATTAATCAGGTTGTTACAGGTATTCAAATCAACAAAATGATGCGTTTTGATGCATATTGTACATTTTCAGCACAACACAAACCATGGAACGGACTCAGGCTTCTATGCTATTGGGGGGAGACTTACAATTGTCACTTTACGTTTGCAGCCATTAAATAGATTAAGCCTGACTAAATTTTTATTAGTGGAACCAATACAAAACTAAATGCTGAAAATATACTTTGTAAACTGAAAGAAGTTGTTTGATTTTTACATGCAAACATTAGAATATAAATCCAAAGCAAGACAATTCTAACTGTGTATTTTGAATTCATGAAACGTTGTCATGATGATGTTGCGCTTTATACAAATGTATTAAATACATTCCAATGTATCCATTTCTGATCTTACCGACACACATAATTGATGAAAAATACAACACACAGTATAGTATAGACACAGTTGTACAGAAACTAAACTATTTATATTTTATTAACAAAGACTTCTCTTCCTTTCCACTCATAGTTCAAACATCTTCAGAAAAAGGAAAAGTGAGTCCAATGGGAACCATGGCACAGCCAAACAAAATTCATATCCACAAGTACAGGTACATATATATTTTTTAGTACTACTTGACTACGTCTGTTATATTTCCCATGCATTTTTCTATGTCACACATATACTGTATATGCAAAAGTATGCACACATCCTGCATTTAATGATCAGACCTGTAAGAATTCTGTTGTTTGACTTCTACAGTATCTCCTCTGTGATGCTATTCGTCGCCTTAGGAGTGGTCACTATCATCTTCACAGCTCTTATCTTCAGCGTTGTGATGTTGGCTTTGAAGTATAAAAGAGGTATGTTGGTGAAGATTAAAGTCGGCTCAGTGGTTAGGGAGTCAGACTTGCAGTCAGAAGTGCTAAATGTCATTGTGTCTGTCACAGTAGGATACGAGGAGACAAGAGCAGGTAGCGTATAACGGAATTTATTCCAAATAAAGTTACCCAACACAGGGCTTCCACAGGTAAATAACAGAACTCCGAACTGAACAGGATTTAATACAAGACAACCAGTAACACAAATCGGCCATCTTAAATAGGCCACCCAAATAGATCGCACCTGCATGCGCAATCAGCCCATAGAGGTGCATAGAAGTCCTAATATTCAGGGGAGCCGGACCTAACGGACTCCCTGGGAATCGACCCAGATGTGACAGTGTCCTTGAGCAATGCACTTTATGTTAAGTTGCTCAAGGGGGATTTCACTGGAAGTCACTGTAGAGCACCAAATTAATGACTTAAATGTAATGTCCAAGTTCAACTAAGGTCGAATGGATTTATCTATAATTGTACAAGGGGTTCACATACATGAAAGTAACATTGTAAATATAGTATATTTAAAAAATATGCCTGTCATAATAGCATGGAAAATAATTTGTAAGGGCCACTTTAAAATCAGTGCTTGATTATGGTGGTGTACAATCTTTGCTTGGAAAATTTGGATATAGTGTGTCATAGAGCCTTGTGCTTTTTTACTTATGTTTTTTGACACAAGTCATGTCTTTTATGCACTTCAGTTGGCTGGGACTCCCTTACTTTGAGAATGACCAGATAACAGGTTGTGTCTTACATATGCTATTTGTATTTCTACTCAATTCAATTTTCTAAATTTCATGGAAAAACAGTAGTTACTTACTCACAGAAACTGCTTGAACTAGAGATACCACAGGCATACTCTGAGGTAAAATTCTGAAGTAAAACTGATTCTGAATACCATGCCAGGCATTCATAAATAATAATAATAATAATAATGCATTCAACTCATATAGCGTGTTTCTTCCAAGGAACTCAATGCGCTTTACACAGTGAGGGGAAATTAAGTTAAATCAGAAATTATGTGCCTAAAGCAGTTCAAGTGCCTGCCACATGATCTTCTCACTCTTTCTGTAACTGTGTGCTTTTACATTCATTTTTTTTACAGTTACAAACACAATTATTCAACCCCCATTAATTTCAAATCTAGATAATTGACAAAATGTACAGACTGTCAGCTGTTTGCAATGAACAAATCAAACAAAAGCAATTGAAATAGCTCAACACAACAAATGCTTCAAGTGGTTTCCCCAAATCAACTGAAAATTAAATTCAATGACTTCTCCAGTCTCACAATAATTCAACCCCCAGAAAAAAATCCCTCACAACGGCACAAACATTCAAAACAGGTGTTGTCTCAACCACACCTGATGCAACTAATCAAGGGCTTCATTAGTTACACCAGGTGTGCTTGAGCTGGAACACATGAAATGCCTGAGCTGGCTAGGACATTGTTGAGTATCATGTTGGACTGGAGTCTGCGTATGAGAAGCATGTCAGAAGAATACTCCAAACAGTTTAGAGAAGAGATCATCGCCCCTTCATAAATAAGGAACCGGATACAAAATATTGCGAAGGCACTGAATGTTTCTGGAAAAACTGTTGGAAGCATAGTGCTTACACTACCTTGGACAGAGCTAAAAAAGGAAGCTATCAACAGCTGCAACCAGATTTCTGAGATGGCAGATTGTGAGAAACCCTTGAGTGACAGCAAAATACCTGCAGCAAGATTTGGTGGCAAAATGCACTGAGGTTTCAGTGAGCACAGTAAGGCATGTACTAAATGCAAAATGTTTCCATGACAGAACTCCGAAACATACACCACTACCAAAAATCACAAGAAATGTTGGCTCTAATATGCTCAAAATCATATAAAAAAGCCACGTAGGTTTTGGGATTCTGTTCCGTGAAGAGGTGAAACAAAACTGGAATTTTTCTGAACGATGGATCAGGGGTATGTCTGGAGAAAGGAGAATGAAGCATAAGCTGAAAAGAAAACCCACAGTCAAGCATGTGGATGGCTTGGTGATGCTCTGGGGCTGCTTTGCATCCTCTGGCACAGGAAACCTGCAGCGTGTGAAAGGCAAGACAGATTCACTGAAGTATTAGGTAATCGTTGGAGAAAAAAAACAAAGAATATTACTGAACTGGAGGCCATTGCTCTTGAGGAATTCCCTAAGATTCCTCAGGAATGCTGCCAGAGGCTAGTGTCTGTCTATGCATCTCGTTTGCAGCAGGTCATAACAGCAAAAGGGTGCTTTACTAAGTACCAAATATGTTTGCATTGAAGGAGTTTAATAAATTTGAGATTGAAGAAATCATTATCAGTTGCATTTGCAGTTCAATTTGGGGAAACCACGTGAAGCAGCCATTGTGTTGAGCTATTTCACTTCCTTTTGTTTGATTTGTTCATTGCAAACAGCTGACATTTTGTATTGAAACTGAACTATGTTGTTTAGTTACATGTTGTTTTTGTTTAGTTACAGGTGTTTTTGTCTTCCACTGATGAAATCGGAGGGGAGACGATGTTTCCCATTCAAAACAACACTGCAGTTTAGTTATTTTTTCAATGAACCACAAACGTGTAGGGCAACATGTTTACTGATGCCTAATTTTTTTGCTCAATTAAAGGGCTCAACTTTAAAAAGGCCCTAGGTCTCAGCTTGATTTTCCCTTTCTAAATAATGGTTAATAATAAAAACAAATAATAACAACAACCTCTTTCTTTCAGTAAACCCAACCAACTTCAACCAAGGTACACACAAATTCCAAGTAGGATTCTCCAGGAACAAGCCAAAAGGTATGGTTCATGAGTGTGACTAGGGGACATTGTAAGTAAAAGTACTGTATTTATCCTTTGTATCTACAGTATGTAACATTCCTTTTTGATTTGTCTAATGTAAATGACCTTCCCATGCTATGTTGGTTTTATATTTAAATACAAGTAACCAGACCTTAGGGTCTTTAGGACATTTTTAAAGTTTCCAGATGATAAGTTATATCCCAATAGGTTTTAACCAGTGAAAGGAGACTAGAGTGCAAATTGAAGTACATAAAAATACACATTATTCCTGCTCTCAGTAGTCATTTAGACTGTACTGAGACACTTCAATTGTGTTATATTGTTCTTCAGAACCTGTGGTAAACAAGACTTCCTCAACTTACTCTGAAGGCTTGGTGAGTTACCACTCAGGAAGATTAATGCTTTATAAACTGGACAAAATATCTGTTAGGCTGTTTCTGTTAGAAGTGTTTATTTGAGAAGAGTTCAAATCTCGGTACACAATAAGCCTTTAATCTAACATAAAAAATATTATATATTATGACTTCTCTTAGAGGATTCTTGTTGTACAATGAAAGTCCTGTGAGAGAAGACTAGTAGAAATCATTTAAAGAAATATTTTATTGTCCTATGCAAACCCAATGAGACCACCCCCAGCAAATAAAAAACAATATATAGGAATGTTTGCTATAACTGAGTAGAAGTCCAATATGATTCATGTAGTATTGTCCTGAAAATATGACTATTTAAGTAATGAAAATATGACTATGATTTCCTATTTACAGTGGGTATAGAAAATAATCACCCCCCGTAAAATACATTTTGTTTCTCTACAGCCTGAAATGAAAACAGACAGACACAGTTATTGTTTCATTCAGCTGTATATACAACTCATAACATCCAAGTGAAAGATATATTACCAACTTGAAAGAAAAAAGGAATTGTACATTTAAAAACATAATCACTGAGTTGGAAAAAGTATCACTCCCCTCCTAAAAATTACTCTACCAGGTTTAGTTAATCACCTTCTCAATAGCACACAAAGCCAATTGACTTTTCCTGAAGCATTTCAGTCCTTGATAGTGCAACTGAAGACAACAATCAGCAATGGATGGCAAGGCATTGTCAAAAGATCTACGGGATAAAGTTATGGACAGGCAAAAGTCAGGAGATGGATACAAAAACATTTCAAAGGCTTTATCAGTGCCTAGAAGCACAGTGAAGTCCATAACTAAGAAGTGGAAGGTATTTGGTACAACACAGACCCTCCCTGGGTCAGGACATTGCTTCAAACTGGATGATAGAGCCAGGAGGAAACTTGTCAGAGAGGCTACCAAGAGGCCTACAGCAACTCTGAAGCAGTTGCAGGAATTCATGACAAAGATTGGTCATTGTGTGCATGTGACAACATTATCACAAATTCTTCACAAATGTGGCTTGTATGGGAGGTTTGCAAGAAAAAAGCCACTCCTCAAGAAAGGCCACATGCAGTCACGACTGAGCTTTGCCAAAACGCACCTTGAAGATTCTAAGGCCACGTGGAAAAAGGTGTTATGGTTAGATGAGACTAAAATGGAATTGTATGGCCTCAACGCCTAGCGATATGTCTGGCAAAAACCCAATAAAGCTCACCATCTAAATAACACCATTCCTACAGTAAAACTTGGAGGTGGTAATATCATGTTATGGGGTTGTTTCTCTGCAGCAGGGACTGGAGCACTTGTCAGGATAGAAGGAAAAATTGATGGGGCAAAATACTGTCAAATTCTTGAGGAAAACCTGTTGCTCTCTGCCAGAAAGTTGTCAATGGGAAGAAGATTTACCTTCCAACATAACAATGACCCAAAGCACACAGCAAAACTGACCACACCGTGGTTGAAGGAGAAAAAGGTGAATGTCCTTGCATGGCCTAGTCAGAGCCCAGACTAAAACCCCATTGAAAATCTGTGGAATGACTTGAAGACGGCAGTCCACAAACGGTCACCATCAAATTTAACTGATCTTGAGCAGTTCTGCAAAGAAGAGTGGTCAAATATTGCAATGTCTGGATGTGCATTGGAAGTTAGTAGAGACATATCCCAACAGACTAAAGGCTGTAAATAAAAGGTGGTTCAACAAAATAGTCAAACAAGGGGGTGATCCATTTTCCAACTCAGTGATTATGTTATTTTATTTATATATATTTTTTCTGACATGTTGGTGTTATATCTTTCACTTGGATGTTATAGGTTGCACTACAAATAAATACAGCTGAATGAAAAAAAAACTGTGTTTGTCTTCATTTCAGGCTTCAAAGCAACAAAATGTGATTATTTTACAGGGGGTGATTCTTTTCTATACCCACTGTAATATGTATAATGTTGACATTTCCCTTTTGTTTTCAGTCAAACATTTCAATCTTTAGTCTCAAAGTGAAATCTTGTGACCAAAACCAGGTTTACATCAATGTTTCCAATAAGGGAGCTTTGAGGAGTAACAATGACAATATACCACAAGTCCAGGCAGGAAGTGGGAGTGGTCACCTGCTTTGCTCTGAGGACGACTATGAGAATGTGGGGGAGAAGTGGAGACAGGATAAGAAGAATAAAGTTGAGGTGAATACTGAAGAGGTTTCTACCAGGATATTCAAGCCAGCAGAAGGCCCACAGAGGCATGAGGCCAGCAGGGGATGTCCAGACACGCAGGACACAAACGACATGGAGGATGGGGATGACAGTGAGGATGACATCACTCTGAACTACACCACTGTAATGTTCAAATCAAGTGATCCTAAAGACTGAAGGCACAGTACCAGAGACTGCCAGCCTAATGTCACCTCATACCAAAAATAATGTTTCAATTTTGATCTGAAAATGCTTTTTCAGTAACAAGAAACATAATGTAAAATACATCAGGATTGTCATTAAATCTCAATAGTTTCTTCTTTGAATGTATGTATGTATGTACTCACAATATAGGACTACATCCATAATTGGTACAGTATATACAGTTTTTATATTGCTTTAATACAGGGCTCCACTGTAAAATAAACCTTGGTATTATCTTGATTCCCTGTTTAAATAAAGGTAAATAAAGTATTCTCATAATATATTGATTATGAAGACATTTCTTTGGAGTGGCTGGTAGGCTCAGGGGGGCAGTATGGGCGGGGAAGTTGACTGAATGGGGAACTAAAAATTATTACATCTTTCGGCAAAAATATTTAAACATTAATAAAGTCAATATGTGCTCTATAGCGTCAAGAGCTCTATACCACCAAAATATATATAGCATACATGCTAGCAACTAAAGCTTGGTAAGAGATTAGAGGTTAGAGTTGGAAAGTGGAAGATCAGATGAAAAGATTGAGTGGTGGCTCATCCCTGTGGGTTAAACTCAGCCAGAGCTATGGCGCCTCAAAATTGGTCATGTTTTTTAGACGGGTCACCTGTTTTACTTAATACATTACAGACAAGAGGTGAAAATGACAAAATACCAACTCTGCAATGGACATCATCCTGCACAACACCAACATTTTTGGAAGTGAAAAATTAATGGGATTTTCAAAAAAGTATAAAACTATAGTAAGAAATGGATTGTTTGTATGGCCTCCAAACACACTGGTCCAGGAGCCCTGGGTGCTTTACAATATGCATTGAAAAGCCTTATACATTATAATTTACATGCTTTTACACATAAAAACAGCAAAATATGCATACATTCTTTAGTTTCTGGGATAAATATTTAATAAAACATAAAATTCAATGACCAGGATGTTGTATTTCATTCATCCATGTTGTAGCCATGGGTCTGCTGAGTCCAGAACCATAAGGCACTTCCCTGTAGGTCAAAGTATGACCTTTCTAGAGGCCAAAAAGTCAACTTTAGTCGCTTTCCGACCAAGTAGTTACAGGAACGTAGTTATAGGAACAGTCCACTTCTAAACAGTTCTACTAACTACTCTCCCCCAAAACCGGTTTTGCTATTTGCAATCGCACTGGTCAAGTGGCCATAGGAACTGGTAGGAGGGATAGCAAGCACAGCAACAGTCTTTTATAGGGTCGTCACTTGACTTTAGCATAGGGCCACATACAACAACATTTCACAGTTGAATGTTTTTGTAACACTGGGTGTATGATTGGAGATGTATGCAGATGATCTGGTGGTTTTCAGCTCAAGTAGTGCTGGGTTCCTTCAGCGGCTTGCTGTTTTTTTGTTTGTTTGTTCAGATTATGAGGCTGAAAACGACATCAAATACATTAAAAAAAGTGTTGTGTTGATATGTCCTAATTACCGAATTCGAACCGCAGCGTTCAAAAACTAGGCTGGAGTAATAGAAAATGAGTAGCTACTTAACAGAGAAACACAAAAGACGAAGGCTCCAGCATAGTGTTGCCAACTATTTTAAATGGAAAGTAGCTAAAGCCTGCTCAAAAAGTCTCCAAATGTCGCTAGATGACGTCATACGCTAATTAACATATTTGTGACGTCATTACGTCCACTGAAATAAGATTCTGCACACAACAGAAACAGGAATGAACAGCTTTTTCAAAAATCTCTTGTGATTAAGTGCATGAAAATAATAAACGTTAAAATTAAACAATAAAGATTACTGATAGGTCCTTGGCAATGCTGTTTCCCCTGATCACCTCTCTCTCTCTCTCTCTCTCTCTCTCTCTCTCTCTCTCTCTCTCTCTCTCTCTCTCTCTCTCTCTCTCTCTCTCTCTCTCTCAGTTGTTGCACTGAATAGACTAGACGGAGAGAGAAATGAGCCTCCAAGTCCGGGCAGGAAAGCCAATGCAGACCGTGAATTATTTTTGTGCAGTGATTTATTTTAGACAAAGAACACGTTACATTTTACATTTTGAGCGGGATCAGCCAGTCGCATGCGCGATACATTTTCAGTCTGGTCTGGGAGGGGTTAACATCTCCTTCTCTGACTGGCTGCAGCTGGGAGGAACTGCTGCGCAGACTGGGCCGCCTGTAAGTGCTTTCAGATGGGGTCGGGGCTCACCTCAGCACCCGCTGCATGTTGAGAAGAATGAGAAAAAGTCTCCAAAAGTCTCCAATAACACCACAAAAAGTCGCTAAGTTTGTCGCTAGTCGCTTTTTTAAATAAAAGTCGCTAAAGAGGTCTGAAAATTCGTTAAGTCTAGCGACAAAGTCGCTAACTTGGCAACACTGCTCCAGCATAGTATTATATGCAACAGACAAACGAAGCGACCGGCGTAATTTATAACTTGGACCATCAATGTAGACCTAGGAAAAGGGAAAGACCCTGCTCTGGAGTAGGAGCTAAAAAGGTTATAGGAACGGCGGTGCAAGGAACTAAATAATCCCACAATTTCTTCTATCGGAACACAAGAAAAAAGCGTTATAGGAACGTTATGTTCTAGGAACTGCAAAAATCCCTGCGGTCGTAAAGCGGCTATTGTGCCAGGCAGACTTAAAACTCCTTAGACCTTGAAGGGATTATGAACCTATCCACCTGTCCCATTTTCGTTTCTTGTTTTTGGCATGAAGTAAACATTCAAAGAGCCTCTATATTGCGCATTGCAATTAACCTGCTAGTTTAGTCCATAGTGAAATAGGCTACATTTTCTCACTAGCATTAGCTAGTAACTGAATGTCTTCACAGAACATTATAATAATATTTACATTTTGTTCCTCTTTTAGCTGACATTTAATCACTGCAGGCAAACTTTTAGCAAGGTGTTTTTTGTAGTGATAATCTAAGTTTACAACTGTGTTTTTGTGAAATAGGGCACACGTCATGACATAGATCACAATTACTTGACATTGTATGCAATTTTCATGGACCTTTTCAGGAATTGCGTCTTTAAAGGGACTTTCGTGACACCACAAAACACAGCACTAGCAGGGATTGCCATGTATTATCATTGGCATTATTGAATATTATTGATGTATCATAAGAGAGAGGGAGAGAAGTGTTGTAACAAAAATATGTGCTAGGAAGTCATTCAGGCCTCAAACCGGATCACAGTTGGTATGTTGCCATTGTAGTTACCCATATACACAGTAAAAACTTTGGTGTTAAATTAACACCCTAAGTGTTAAATGAACACTATTCTGTGTGTATATAGGTCCACTAGACCTATATATAAACTGAGAGTGTTAATTTAACACTGTCGTTTTTACTGTGTACAGATGGCACAGCCATATTGATGGTGAATAGTAGAATGGCTCATGACTTTTAATGGGTGCTCATGTCTGTTTAGTCTAATTACACTGGAAGTGCTTGGGAATACTGTACAAAACAATGACATTACCCAATTTTACAGAATAGAACTGCCATCATCTTCATCATTTTTGGGGGGGATTAAGTTGGTTGTCATGAATCTAGTAAACTTTGTAATGCCTCTTAAAACAATCTGGCAACATCAAAATGACAACAACATGTTTTTCTGACAATTATGGGTCTTCTTCAGAAATTATATTTGATAATTCAAGCCAGAGGATTGTACTCTAAACCAGTGGTTTCCAACCCTCTCCTCAGGGTGCCCCAGACAGGCCATATTTTATTTTCACCCTGAAATGACACAAATGATTCAATTAGTCAACTACATATTATTATTTGATGAAGAAGAAGAAGTTTTAATTATATAGCTCCTTTCCATAACTCAAGGTCACTTTACATTGTACATTACAATACATTTAGACACTCAGACATACATTACAGTCACATGGATAAATGTAGGCACATTATACAAAATGCATGTTAAATAGATTAGTTTTAACTGGGTCTTGAATATAGCCACAGATGTGGTATTACGTAGTGTAAGAGGTAGCGTCTTCCATAATTGAGGAGCATTAATACTAAATGACCTTCCACCTACAGTAGACAACCGGAAATGAGGGATGGACAATATACCAAGTTCAGCTGATGTAAGGGACCGGGCAGGGCGGTAAGGGTGGAGTAAGTCAGACAGATATTGAGGGGCAAGACCATTTAATGATTTAAATGTTAGAAGCAATACCTTAAAGTGAATGTGTGATGCCACAGGTAACCAGTGAAGGTCATGAAGTAAAGGAGTAACATCAGCAGTTGTGGAGGTGAGCACTCTTGCTCCAGAGTTTTGAACACACTGTAGTCTTGCATGAGTTTTTTGGGAAGACCAAGAAATAAGGCATTGCAATAGTCCAGGCGTGATGTGATTAATGCATGAATTAAAGTTTCAGCATCAGCTAAAGTGAGAGAAGATCGTTTGACTAATTGAATCAGGTGTGCCATTTCAGGGTGAAAACAAAAACATGGCCTGTCTTCGGCGCCGTGAGGAGAAGGTTGGGAACCACTGCTTAAAACTACGTCTTCATCAGTGACCATTAAGGAATGTACTCATTGAACATGAGTGTTTAAAACTATATTCTGCCAGTCATGAACATACTGTAACTACTGCATTCTGACTCATACCTTAAATCATTTTGCTAGTTTAATTATAGTGTGTTTTAAAATATATAGATGGAGCTGCTATAATCATTTTGCTAGCTTCTGACATGATGAACTGCACATTTGAATTATTGTATTAAAGAATAAAAAATAACTTGTTTTTGAAGGGGAACATTGACGAACATCCTATAATTTGTCTACAATATGTACTGTATGTAAACCATTTGTAATTCTTTGACTGTTTACAAATCAGGCAGCTCTCACTCAGGGAGAGCAGGGTCATGCTAGCGCACTTTGAGCTCATATTCATTCATATTTAACTAATTTGCTGTGGTAGACATCTGAAATAATGATAATGTTGTCAATGTCCAAATATTAATGGACCTTGCTGTATATTCACGACCAATATTGCAAATGTCTGTCATTGTCTCTTGATATTATTTGTGTTATATTTAGAAATGTTTCACTTAGTTTCATTGGGTGTGATGTAGATCATTAATTAATCCCTAATGTTACACCTCTTTGTCCATTTGAGAGGATGGCACCTGGTATCACTTTGGATTAAGAACCCAAGCCCTTTTTACAGTGTCCAGAGATTATTGCATTCACATGGATTTCCTTTAGCCTGATGTTGACATGCACTGTTATGCTGCTACTAAGGTCACTTGGAGATATTTGTAGGTCCAAAGATAAATGCTGCTATTAATGGAGAAAGTACTTCTCTTGATGAGTAAATCTCAAAGAGGATCTATCAAACACATCCTACTTTCCACACTCTCAGATCTCTGCCTCTGCACAATCCTGGATTGCATCCTACCTGGCAGGCCGCTCTTACCAGGTGACATGTCTTTGTCTGTTGTACGGACACTCTCCACGGGTGTTCCCCAAAGCTTTGTTTTATGCCCTCTTCTCTCTCTACACCAAATCCCTTGGCTCTGTCATAACCTCACATGGACTCTCCTTTCACTGCTATGCTGATGACACTCAACTATGTCTCTCCATCTGATATCCAGGTGGAAACCTGCGTCTATGCATGCCTGGCTAATATCTCTATGTGGATGTCAGCACACCACCTCAACCTTAACCCTGAAAGACTGAGCTACTCTTTTTCCATGGGAAGGCCTGTCCACTCCAGGACATGTCCATCACAGTTGAGAACTGCACAGTGTTGCCATCCCAGAGGGCACAACCTTACCTCACCCAAAAAGTAGCCCAGGTAGTCATCCAGGCACTCATCATCTCACGTCTGGATTACTGCAACTCCACTCCTAGTAGGACTCCCGGCGTGTGCCACCAAACCACTACAACACATCCAGAATGCACTGGCCCACCTAGTGTTCAACCTTCCCAAGTTCTCCCACACCCCCCCACTTCTACACACACTCCACTGGCTCCCAGTTAAAGCTCGTATTTGATACAAGAAGATGTGTAGAAGAAGAAGGTGCTGGCCTAACAAGAGGAACTGATTAATTGTATTTTTTCGCAAACAGGTAAGGAAAAGGAATCATGTAAGCTTTTCTATAAAGTACGTTTACATACCAGCAATGGGACGGTGGTGGCGGGGCTTTTGTGTATATACATGTTTGAGACAGTGAGTACTAATTGGCTTAAGTCTGTAGAACCACTTAAGGTTTACTGACCATTTTCATTGGAGGCTTGGGGGAATGTGCTGGAATTCTCTGATGGGGTATGAATACCTTGGGAAGAATGCCAATGCAGGACAATGTACAACTAGCGAGGCTCTGGGTGGCAGAGTACAGGTGTGGGTGTTTAGAGTGTGTAGTTGAGGACAAACTATTTTACAGGACCCCACTTTAATGATACAGAAACGTAAGATTCCTTTTCATCATATAAAAGATAAACAGCTACCAGGCAACCATGTATACACTACCTTCAGGCAATGCTCAAACCCTACATCCCTTCACAGGCTCTCCGTTCTGCCACCTCAGGGCTCCTGGCCGTCCCACACCTTCGGGAAGTCAGCTCCCAATCCAAGCAGTCAAAACTCTTCTCCGTCCTGGCTCCTCAATGGTGGAACCAGCTTCCACTGGAGGCTAGAACAGCATAGTCACCTGTCCACATAAGCAAGCAATCAATCAGATTCCAAACACTCCACCATGGCCAAGACCAAAAATGTCAGGGACAAGATAGTAGACCTACACAAGGCTGAATTGGGCTAAAAGACCATCACCAAGCAGCTTGGTGAAAAGGTGACAACAGATGGTGCGATTATTTGCAAATGGAAGAAACACAAAATAACTTCCAATCTCCTTCAAGGGACCATAGTCACCAAGAAATCAATCAGTAACACGCTACGCCATGAAGGACTGAAATCCTGCAGTGCCCGGGGGACCTTTCGGGCTCAAGAAAGCACATGTACAGGCCTGTCTGAAGTTTGCCAATAAACATTCATAAACTGGATGAAAGTGTTGTGGTCAGATTAAACCAAAAATGGAGCTCTTTGGCATCATCGTAACTCGCCGTGTTTGGAGGAGGAATGCTGACTATGAAGCCAAGAACACCATCCCCACCATCAAACACCGAGGTGGAAACATTATGCTTTGGTGGTGTTTTTTTTGCTAAGGGGACAGGACAACTTCACTGCATCAAATGGACGATGGATGGGGCCATGTACTGTCAAATCTTGGGTTAGAACCTCCTTCCCTCAGCCAGGACATTGAAAATGGTTTGTGGATGGGTATCCCAGCATGACAATGACCCAAAACACATGGCCAAGGCAACAAAGGAGTGGCTCAAGAAGAAGCACTTTAAGGTCCTGGAGTGGCCTATGCAGTCTGCAGACCTTAATCGCCACTCCAGGACCTAAATCCCATAGAAAATCTGTGAAGGGAGCTGAAGGTTTGAAGGTTTGTCCAAAAGTCTTAAGGCTTCCTATAGCTATGCATGGCTTACTGAGAAGATATTTGTTGATCCAGCTGTCTGTATGGTGTCTTGTTGGCTACTGTCTGTATTAGTCTAACCTGTCCTAATGTCTTGTTGTTTTCTGTGCTCTGGTCTAATATAATCTGGCCAATGAGACTGCAGTTGAAAATTTGCTTGATGGCTAACACTGGCACATTTACAGAAATTTTGATTAATGTGTGCTCTCCTTTATAAAATTAAATTAAATTAAAAATTAAATAAAGTTGCCAAACGTCAGCCTCAAAACTTTGATGACTTGGAGAGGATCTGCAAAGAGGAGTGGGACAAAACCCTTCCTGAGATGTGTGCAAACCTGGTGGCCAACTACAAGAAATATCTGACCTCTTTGATTGCCAATAAGGCTTTTGCCACCAAGTACTGTCACTAGTCCCTGTAGTGTTATAATAGATATGAGACAGTCACGAAGGAATGCAAATAATCCACAGATATTTATTCCGACTTTATAGAGCAAACAAACACTGCCTCGAGGGGCTAATTCAAAAAGGTAATTCCAGGAGCAAGGCGACACCACAAGAACGTGTAACACGGAACATTGAACGACAAGAGACAGGAAGAGGACACAAGGGCTAAATACTGACACGACTAAGGGCTAACTCTAAACACCTGGGAACAATAATAACCTGACGTCACCTACACTGAAACCTAACTGGATACGACAGAACACATGTAATGCATAGAACGGGCACAGGAGGGAGACAGAACATCACACACAGGGTAGCAACTCAAAATATACAAAGTCCCTTCCCAGCCCATCCAGGGCTGGACGTTACAGAGCCCCCTCTCAAAGCCCACAACACCAGGGTGGGCAAAACAAGGGGACCGGGGACAAGAAGGGCAGGCGGCCCGGGGTCAGGAGGGACAGAGTGCGGCCAGGGGAAAGGCAGTTCAGGCGGCCAGGGGAAAGGCAGTTCAGGCGGCCAGGGGAAAGGCAGTTCAACGGACCCTGGTGGCAGGGTGTCTGGGAGCCCTGGTGGCAGGGTGTCAGGGAGCCCTGGCGGCAGGGTGTCTGGGAGTTCCAGCATCGGTGACTGGGGTCCGGAAGTCGGCTTTGGCGACGGGGGTCCGGACGGCGGCATCGGCGACGGGGGTCTGGACGGCGGTGGCGGCGACGGAAGTCCTCCCAGGAGGCTTCAGCGACAAACCCTGGCGGCGGAGGGAGGAGTAGGACCTCCAGGTCCGTGGCCAGGAGTGGTTCTGGCGTGGGTGACACAGAGCAGGCGGCCGGAAGCTGTGGTGGGGGGCAGACTGCTGCCGCAGGCTTTGGCGGTGGGCAGGCTGCTGCCGGTGACCGTGGCGATGGGCAGGCTGCTGAAGGCTGTGGCGAGACTGCTGGAGGCTGTGGGGAGACTGCTGGAGGCTGTGGGGAGACTGCTGGAGGCTGTGGGGAGACTGCTGGAGGCTGTGGGCAGACTGCTGGAGGCTGTAGGTAAACATAGTCCCTTCCCAGCCCATCCAGGGATGGATGTTACAAGTACTAAGTCATGTTTTGCAAAGAGGTCAAATACTTATTTCACTCATTGTAATGCAAATCAACTTATCACTTTTTGGAAATGTGTTTTTGTGGATTTTCGTTGTTATTCTGTACCTCAATATTCAAATAAACCTACCATTGCAATTATAGACTGATCATTTCTGTCAGTGGGCAAACATACAAAATAAGCAGGAAATCAAATATTTTTTTCCATCAATGTATGTTGTGGTTGTTTCAACTAGTTTCTCCTAAATGTACACTCACTGTAAGTTGCTCTGGGTAAGAGCATCTGCTAAATGATTAAAATGTAAATCAGTAACAATGACAGATGTTTATTGACTGTAGAAAAAGACCAGGGTAAGGGAGAACTAGATAAACGCTGCTCTGACAGTGTCCTTGGAGAATATGTTGGTCTACTATTATAGAAAAAAACTTTTTGCACACCTCTAGTGGTTGGTTAGGTGCGTAGGATGAGATCTATCGTCACGGATCATATACTTAGGAAAAAACGTCCCGCACACTGACCATTTCGAAACAATCATTTATTAGAAAAAACAACGTTTTGGTCTCAGACCTTCATCATATAAGTACTATCAGAAAATCTAAATGGTGTATTGTATATACCAGTGGTCCTCAAACCCTTCCATGGAGGGCCTAGTATGCTGGTTTTTGGTCTTTCCCTTCAATTAGAGCATAATTAGGACCTAGACTGCCAGGAGATACTAACCAATTAGTGAGCTACTCCATCAGGCTTGTACAAGTTAAAACCGAAAACTTGCATACACTAGGCCCTCCATAGAATGCTTTGAGGACCACTTGTATATACTGTACAGCATCCAAATAAAAGCACACAGGTATTGTGTAACTTTAAAAACATTCTCCCAAAATTAAAGCACTAATAAACATAATCTGTATAAAAATAGATTAGATATTCTTAACTATTTATGTACAACCATGTGACACTGATGTTATAACAAAATGTTGAGTGAAATGTCCATGTCTTCCACTTGTTGGTGAGGAGAAGCAAAAAAGACACAACTATATATATTTAATCCTTTGTGAATGATATGCCACATCATGAGTTTAGGCCGGCATTTCATGCTGGTTTCCTTAGATCTCAACAGGGGTGCATAAAGTCCAGCCAATCGCACATATGGGGTTTCAATCCCATATACCCATCTTTAGAAATCAAATGAAAGGCTCAAAAACAAAACCAGACCATGGCCACCCTAAGGACTTAGAAAGGAATTAACAGATGTTCTGTAATGACAACCATTCCTCATTTTGCTTTTCAAGTTCACTGAACACGTGGGAAAGAAGATATGTGTCTCTCACCAGATTTCTCACTCCTTTGCTATATACTGCAGCTCAACAATCTCAGTAATGCAGCATGCTCTGTGGAACATATTACGACATCAGTTTCAATTCAGACTAAACGTTAGCATTGTTACTGTAAGTAACTATCAATAACAATGTCTGATTTATTAATCAAATTTGAATGTATAAAGTGAAGGTGAGCATGTAATAATTATTAAAATACAGGCAATAGACTAAACAACAGTTGCAGTATTTACCTAGTAAATGTGCTCACCAGCCAGTTCATTAGGTACACCTTGCTAGTACTGGGTTGCTAGTACACCTTGCTAGTACCCGTTTTGCCTTCAAAACTGACTTCATTCTTCATAGCATAGGTTCAACATGGTGCAGAAAGCACTGAACACAGATTTTGGTCCATATTGACAATATGCGTCACACAGTTGGTGCAGATTTGTAGGCTGCACATCCATGATGGGAATCTCCCGGGGCCATTATAAGATGGGGACTCTATGGTTGTAAAGGGGTGGACATATTCAGCAACAATACTCAGGTAGGCTGTGGCATTTAAACAATGATCAACTGGTACTAAGCGAGCAAAAAAATATTCCCCACACCATTACACCACCACCAGTCTGAACTGTTAATACAATGCAGGATGGATCTATACTTTGATGTTGTTTACTGCAAATTCTGACCCTACACTCTGTCACACCAGAAATTGAGACCTATCAGAACAGGCATGTTTTTCCAATCTTCTATTGTCCAATATTGGTGGATCTGTGCACATTGTAGCCTCAGTTCCCTGTTCTTGGCTGACAGGAGTGGCACCTGGTGTGGTCTTCTGCTGCTGTAGCCCATCTGCTTCAAGGTTTGATGTATTGTGTGTTCAGAGATCCTCTACTGCATATATTGGTTGTAATGAGTGGTTATTTAAGTTATTGTTGCCTTTCTATCAGCTTGAACCAGTTCAACAATTCTCCTCCATCCTTAGAGATGGTTGTGCTGGAAAATCCTAGTACATCCTAGCACTTTTTTAAATACTCAAAACAGCCCCAGTAGCACAAACAACCATGCCATGTTCAAAGGCACTTAAATCACCTTTCTTCTCCATTCTGATGCTTGGTTTGATCGTATTGACCATGTTAACATGCCTAAATGCATTGACTTAGTGCCACGTGATTGGCTGATGAGATATTTGCAGTAACAAGCAGTTGAACAGGTTTACCTAATGAAGTGTCCAGTGAGTGTATACAGGAATAAAATAAGAGAACATATGAAAAATATACTGTAACCTGCAGTCCAAATGTACAATTGCTTAATTATTTTAGGTTTACAGATAAAAAAATTAAAAATATATTGATCAGAGTTAAACTGCATTAAATGGGAACAATGACACAATTCTATCATATGTCAATGTTCCTAAATCAGTTAAAGTAATTTTCTGACTGTCTTGGTCATCAGGCAGCGCTCTCACTCATAGAGAGCAGGGTCCAGCTAGAACAGGTGATATGTCTCTGTGCAGATGAATGTGCTTAACATTTTTTTTACTACTTTAAGTACCAAAAGCAACTGAATTTTCCAATTATCAGAAAACAGACTATATTAGTCAAACCACAAACTCTGTGCTACATGAGCTGAACTGTAAGCAAATTGTGTTTGATTTTAGGTCGCATTGCCAGATTTCAGTCTTGCGCATTGATATGCATGAGTAACCGCAAATACTCTTGCCATTGAAGATTCCAAGTCACGGTTGAGCTCACATTGCACAGAGATTGTGGTTTGACTGATCCAGTCTGTTTTCTGAAGATGGCGCCTGGATGTATACACAAACGGTAATGTATTTTAAACTATATTTCCAATAAACTGTCTGTACACTTACAAAAATCTCAATGCTTCGGTTTGCATGTAAGGAGCCTCATCATGCAACTGGGGAAGTGTGGTGCTATTTTGAGTTTTGTTAGTGATCTATAATAGCAATTTATTTTTACTTCATCCGTACCCTTTCAACTAGCGTTAAGAGGTAATTATCAGTTCGCACTAAAACTGGGCACATATGATTAGCATGAAAACATATCCCAGAGAACATCCAGAGCAAAGCGAAGGTCTCTGCTTGGCTTAACGGGCTGTTTTAGTACTAGGTATATACAATGGTGTTTTTTTGATTGTTCAGTTTCGTGAAAGGGTCTGGCTTAATGGTGCATTTCAGGCAACCCATAACTTGGTGTTTTCACAACCTGCTACCTGTGAAAGTGCCCTGGAACAGCAGTCAAACCCGTAACTTACTACTCGTGAACTCGTACCAGATTGTTGTACTCCCAGTTAAAGTTGGTGACGTCACACACGCATTAAAAACAATGGCGACCTCTGTTGATGCCTTACAGACGCCGGTGGTTAACAGTGTGAAATAGAAATCAATATACATATATAGGCAACGTAAAGTAATTTTGCACATTGTAATCAAAACAATAAACATACGATTGTGTACTACTAAAGGATATGTTTATCAAATGAAGCCCAAAATAGGTTGCAGACTAGAAATTGCTAGTATCAGCTAGCGCTAGCTAAGGCCAACGTTAGGTAGCCACTAGCTAACGTTAACGTTAGGCATAGGTCGGCCATTGTTGTTGTCGTGACTTTTGCCTGGAATGCTACCAAGTCGTAAGTCGTGACTTAAAGTTGTAACTTTCGGGCTAAAAAATGTGTCTGGAAAGCAGCATAATTCCTTGGAAAAGGCCCAGTGACAATTTTAAGGAAGCAAATAGGGTTGAGGAATTTCGCTGGTTAGAAGGCTACTTCCTTTTCAGAAATGCAGTTATAAAGCTGTAAAACCTATTTCTTAATATTTTGAAAAAATGTGCAAAAAAACGATACATATAAGATAATCGTTCCCTACACAATGTAGTGTTTTGTTACACACAAAAGCAACACCTAAAATTCACAAAAGTTATCAGATACGGACCTGTGATTGCCGCAATTCCTGTTGAAATTGAAAAGTAAGAAATAAAATGTTTAAAATCATTTGACCTATTACTATGTTTATGTAACGATGACATCATTGCACAAAAGGGATTTTTATGTATAGATTGCTCAAGGAAATGCGTCAATTCAAGTAAAGAAAAAAAACATGCTTTGTCCAGGATGATTACTAGATATTTCGTTCTTACAATATAGACCCATATGGTGTGCTAACCAGTGGGAAGTTTGTAGATGGTTACACCATCTGTACAATGCTGGACACGGACTGGCACAGTGCGGCTGTAATGGGAAAGTGTAGTGATGGGCATTCGAGGCTTCATTACTGTTCTTCCAGAAGCAGGAAGCTGTTAACACAAACTCTGAATTTACTCTGCAAAATAAAAGCAGTCACTGATATTTGACATATTGCAATGCATTTCAACAACGATGTTTATTTTGAAATAATAAATATCACTGCTGCCAATATATTGCTGCTAGGAGAAAGGAAAATAAGTCTTGAATGCCCATCATTACATTTATGAAATGCATTGCAATGTGTCAAATATCAGGTATGGCTTTTAAATATTTAATGCTTTCAATATTTGATAAATGCTAGTATAATACTATACCATTGCCAGTATGGATTTATCTATTCTATAATTATTTTTAGTGATCACAAGAGTAAAGAGTGAAAAAAGGAGCTGCACATGATCTAAACGATACCACCTAATCTGTTCAGTATGGTGTGTGTGTGTGGGGGGGGGGGTGTTATTCAATACCCTCCATTGATGAATGCGAGCAAAATGCGCTTTATTGTTTCTCCTCTTGATCTTTTTTCTGTTAGATTATTCACTAAAATGTAACCTTGAAAATTTAAGTACAAAACATGTGTAAAAGAAAATAAAGATTTCTCTACGTGTGCCACAATTATTGGCACCCCTAGACATTTGTGAGTAAAATATAACAGTAGAATCCCCCTGCCATCACTATATGAATGACCTGAGAATACAGTACTGAACTGTAACTAATTTTGAACTGTAACAAAGTTGCTTAGGTACACAAATCAGTTAATGGCTGTAAGAAAATAACACATGGTTTAAAATGTATATTTCTACTATCAGGGAAATAATTATGAAGTTTACAGCAACTGGAAATGTTAACAATCTGAATGGAAGAAGATGTGTGCCTATATTAGTGACCCCACACAAGGTAAGGAAGATGGTTTGAGTAGCCAAAGAATATCCAAGGATCACATCTGGAGAATTGCAAGCATTAGTTGGGTCTTTGGGTCATAATGGCTCCAAAATTATAATCAGAAACAACCTACATAACCACACGTTGTTTACCAGACAAAAAGGTTTTACTGTCAACAAACTCCATCTGCTACAGTTTGATGGATTTAACTAGAACTTTAAATGGGACCAGGTTCTATGGTCAGATGAGACGAAAATAAGACTTTGCAAACCCAGAAGTATGGCATAGACCAGGGCTATTCAACTACCATATAAGAGCTAGAGTATGCTGGTTTTCTGTTCTACTGTGGTGGTGTCACGTCTTTCAAGTAGAGACAGGCGCGAGGTTGCAATAATCCAATACACGTTTATTGTGAACCCAAAATTGTAGTGGGAAAATAATGTGTTCACAGGACCAAATATTGACTATCTCCACATTGGGCTGCACAAGGCATGTTTTTGTGTCCAGATAACTATTCTAGTTGGCTGGCCAGAATGTTGGAGGTTTCTACAGTAAAGTGTTTGTTTCCCCACCTGGGGTGGGACAGTTCAATATCATGTAAATGTGTGAGGCCATTTCTGT
>JACXGM010003063.1:0-43645 GCA_016801145.1 Umbra pygmaea | reverse complement strand
GAAAAAAATAAAACGGAATTGATCAAAAATCAAACGGATTTCATAGGGCCCTGCTATCGATATAAAGGGAGTTATTTTTTAAAGGTAGTTTACAAATATAGCCTCTTAGTCTGGATAACATTTTTATTGTCAGTAAAAATAATTGAAGCCATTATATTGTTATGTTTTGTGCTTTACTGATAAACAATTAAGTGGAAAAAAAATGTTATGGGTTTACTGTACTTTGTTGACGTTAAAATGTATTTTTAAAAATATGGTATCGAAAAAAGTATCGTTAAGGAACCGGTATCGAAACTGAGGTATCGAAATTGGCACCGGATCAAAAGATTTTGAACGATACCCAGCCCTATTTGTAATACATTCCAACAAAGTTTCAATGTGCGCTCTTCACACGCAATCTAAAAGGTCAGGGAGGGCCGTGGGAAGTATGGCTGCAGCACCCCCTAGCTAAATGTAGAGATGGTGCAGCAGCAGCAAACTTAAGAGCTTACAGTGTGCATGCGACGCGCGCCGATGGGGAGTGCCGTGCCTATGAGAAGCCGCCTAGGCCAAAATTGAATACTTCACTTGCACATACATATATAATTCAATTGCACATACATACACACTTGTACAAAGCACTTGCACATACATATATACTTTACTTGCATATACATGCATACTTCACTTGTACATACATATATCCTTCACTCGCTTATGCATATATACTTCACTTGCACATACATAAATACTTCACTGGCATATACATGTATACTTCACTTGCACATACATATATACTCCACTTGCACATACATATATACTCCACTCACATTTATACTTCACTTGCGTATACATATATACTTCACTCGCATACACATATATACTTCCCTCGCATATATAGTTCACTCGCATATACATGCATACTTCACTTGCACATACATATATACTTCACTCGCAGTCGCATATACATACATACTTCACAAGCACATACATATATACTTCACTTGCACATACATATACTTGACTTGTACGTAAATGTCAAAAGTCGGAAGTAGTACTTTGACTACTTAGGCTACTTAGGCTAACTTAAATAACAAAACCTCCGATCAGGAAGGCACAGTATTACACCGCTGTAAAGATGGTTTTTCCACATTTTTTTACTCTGGTCCTTAACTACTCCGTTCACCGATAGCTACAGTATTTAATGTCCACCTCGGCCGCCAACCAAATAACACATACATTCTTACACCCCACTACTTCCGACTTTTGGCATTTACGTACAAGTCTAGTATATGTATGTGCAGGTGAAGTATATATGTATGTGCAAGTGAAGTATGTATGTATATGCAAGTGAAGTATATATGTATGTGCAAGTGAAGTATGTATGTATATGCGAGGGAAGTATATATGTATATGCGAGGGAAGAATGCATGTATGTGCAAGTGAATTATATATGTATATGCGAGTGAAGAATGCATGTATGTGCAAGTGAATTATATATGTATATGCGAGTGAAGAATGCATGTATGTGCAAGTGAAGTATATATGTATGTGCAAGTGAAGTATATATGTATGTGTAAGTGTTTAGTACCAGTATATATGTATGTGCAAGTGAAGTATACATGCATGTGCAAGTGTTTAGTACCAGTATATATGTATGTGACAGTGAACTATATATCTATGTGCAAGTGTATAGTACCAGTATATATGTATGTGCAAGGGAAGTATTCAATTTTGGCCTAGGCGGATTCTCACACGCGCCAGCCAGCCAGCCAGAATGAGACATGAATACTGAATAATCCTAAAGATGGATTTGATAAGTATGATAATGGATACATTTGCCAGTTGCTATGGACAAATGCATCTAGTAAAGTACAGTTAATTTTTTTATAATTAGTATAATTAGTAGCACATAAGGTTGGAGGATTGGGATCTTTTATAATATGTAATTACTTAAAAGGTGATTAATCACACACTCCAACACTGTATTATTATTTTGTTTAATTGTTCACATATTTACAGCATTCTGTAGATGATTGGCTCTGTATATTCTTTATTCTTTTGTGTATTCTCTATGCTTCTGTCTTCTTTCTGTGCTTTTTCCATTCACTATGATTCTGTCTTTTCTCTATACTTCTGTCTATTTACGGTTTGTCTTTTCTCTATTCGTATACCCTTTTTCTTTGTGAAATATCAAATAGAACTCTCTGCCAAAATACTATGGTAAATACTACTGTTATATCTGCCAAAACACAATGTAATGGATTGACAAAAATACTACATATAAAAACACAGTAAATAAACCTGAAATGAAGTAAATGTACGTGAGAACCTTGTCTCTGGTTTATGTAGTAATGCCTTTCCCCCACAGGGTGGCATTGTTTCACTGTATGATGTCTTTCTGAAAGTGTGACAAAGAGTGACTAAATGAAACCTTACAGAATTTTCTAGATGTTGATTTGTGTAGTTCTAATCCATACTGTATGTGTCAAACTTCCTAACCTTACTTCAGGACCTAGTAGGTCAGTACTTGACAATAAAATAAGGAGATTAAGTGAAGCACATTTAACTGCAACATTTTCATAATGAGTATATGGTCTCAATCGCTAGATTTAGGCCTTCTGCAATATATCATGATTTTCATTTTTTTAAATTGTGGTCTCATTGATTTTAAAATCGGCTTTATAGCAAAAGGGCATGGCTATGGCGTTCGTTTGTAGGACAAGACACTCAAAGGAGTTGGCAGTTCAGTTTTTCCGGTAAGTAACGTTACATTTTGTTTTACATTTTGTTTTTATACTGTTTTATACCGTTAGCATCCCAATAGAGATTGCTAATGTGTCGTCATCATGACATATTCCTGCAAAGCATTTTGGGAATCCGCGGCACAAACTTAAGGCGCCCATGCTAACTGTATTTTTATTCAACAGTCTTAATATCTTTCATTTAACAGGCTCAGGCACCAGTAGCTCCAACAGTGTTTTACTAGAAAGCGCATTTAGTAAGACCAGTAAACGAGTCAAAGTTTTCACAATTTACCATTTAACTTATGCATGATGTGTTTGTTTTAGTAAGTTACGTTGTGTTGTTGAATTCTGAATGCATGCAATGACAGCGCGAGGAGTGTGGTGCTTAAAACATTAGCATTCCTTTGAACGGACAACTGTTTTTTTCCCCACATTTACAATCTCCAGGTTCTGGACCCATCCATCTGTACAAAAGACCTGGGCCTGCCTGCTGCAGCGACTTGAAGTTACTGAATACTTTGTGTGTGTATGCATTAACACCAGGGTTCGAATTATGATTTCATCTTTGTGGGGGTCTCTTAAAAAAGTAGGTTAAGTTGGCGCGGCATGTGTAGATAAATAAATAAATAGCCTAACATTGGACGTTTATTAATACAGGAGCAGAGAAACAACATTAACTACAATCCACCTTATATCACCCTGTTGCTATACTGATGGTATGATTTTGTTGTCCTCGTGGCAAAGAATGGGCTCTTCTAAGTGGTTTGGTATTTTTGATATTTAAATAACATTTGACTTTACAACAAGCAGCAACCAATGTATAACATGATCAAAAACACACCCATCGTGATATGCGCTCAGCAGTAGCATAAACCTAATACGTTCTTTTGGAAAACTAGTTTCTTTTAGGCTGTTAATTAACTTAAATGTCGTGATATATATTAAAGGAAAAAGTGTTTTTTTGTGATCTAAATAATAGTGCTGATGATTTTTAGAGACCCCCACAGGTGTATGATTTTACTGCTTTCATGTGAGCTCCCAAGTAATTCGAACCTTGACTAGCACTTAATATCATGTAGTTGTATATATGGGTGCTGGAAGTTGGGCAACAGCCAACATGTTGACGTCCCGCCGGCCCTTGACCAGTCGCTTTGCTCGTAAGGATCCTTTCATTTCCTTTATTTTCTCGTCATATCTCTTCTTTGCATTAGGATTTAGTTTTAGGCGATTGTGTCCGAAAATGTTTGTTTTAGCCCGCTACATTTTGTAGGATTCTGTTTTTCACGCGTTATTTTCATGTCAGAACACTAGCCTGCTATGCCAGCCCGTATAAACTTAATATGGTCTGGCCAAACATACCCCTAATTCTTTGCGTTTTGATGAAGTTGCCACTCACTTGGTCACATGTCTTAGCAATCTCTGTTAATATCAGTTAGCTAGCTAGAATACTCCTCCCTCTCGTCTAAAACCGTCACATCCGCAACCAAGATGTCTGCGCCCGTAACGGCAAATTCGATGACCCTAATCAGCTCTTCACAAACCAATGGGTGACATCACACATGGCTCCATTCAGTGATTATACAATCTATGGTTAATGCTGGCTAATGTCAGCCAAAGTCATTGTTAACCATATGTCTACCACTGTTATATTATCACCAACACATTTTTGTTTTAATGAGTTTCGATAATTTTGAAAAATTCAAAAGTCAGTGGGTTAAATGTGACTGCCTGCATATCTTTAGTGCCAGTGTTAGCCTGTTGGCTTACCAATTTGAGAGGAAGACCAAGTATGATGCTACATGGTGGAATTACATTAGTCAGTGCTTCAAGCCTGACAAAGAGTTCTTGAACTTTCCCAGAACCTCCAGAACGAGTCAACGCAAATTGGCTTAGTGCTGCCAAGGATTTGGGCAAATGATCTACCTTGCCACATTGCTTTTCAGTAACTTCTTGTGTTTAGATTGGAGTATAGTGGGTGACCATAATCATTCCGTCTACTCTAGATCTGACTAAAGGCTTCTGTGTTGGATGAGCAGTATGAACAGAATCGGCCTGCTTGGTGACATGTGGTTGGATGAACCATGGGTACATCCCTCACCATCCTACAGATCTGTCCAAGGAGTTGCTGAGCTGCCGACAAGGCAGGCACAGTGGGACTTGGGAGGGGAGAAAAATTGGAAAAATCTAAAATGCTGATAGCCAAGCCCCAATTATTTGTGTATACTGTGTCTTGCTGGATTTCAGCACCTCTTATCCTCCATCCCGAAACATGGTATATTCCATAGTAATTCAAAAATACATTAAATATTTTAGTTAAGGTTAGGCATCACATTACTGAGGTTAAGTTTAGGGTTAGAGTTAACATTACAAAAACATTACAATTCACAAATCACCTATGAGTCTTTTGTATCCGCCCATCCGCTATCCCTAAACTCATGCTTCCATAACTCGCTAGCAAAAATCCACATTATTCCTAGCATCAGAGTTTTTACAGTGACAGCCCTTGTTATAAAGTGTGTTAACCTTATTCCATTTTAGTTCCATGGAAAATTTTATTCCTGAGATTTAGTGTAGGGCGGAATTAGACAGAGATAGGCAGCGGCATATTGTAAGGACAAGCAAGGTGGGCGAATGGTGCCAAGGGTCGACAAAATAGAATCCACAGCATTGACAGCAACTTCGAAATAAAAACACCTGGATTCTCCACCCCCTCATAACTGTTGCAATGACCTCATAACGCTAACCTCCCTAATGGTGCCCTGCATGTCTACTCATGCCAGGCTGTTTTGAAACGGGTTGAACACATGTACCATCAAGAGAATATATAATAATAATAATAATAATTCGTTCAGCTTATATAGCGCTTTTCAAGAACCCAAAGCGCTTTACACAGTGATGGGGAAAGCCCACTTCATCCACTGGTATCTCTCCGTAAGAGAAAAGAGGAAAAAATACAATGAAGACAAAAGAAAATATAACCCTGGCAAATGTGCACTGGAGATGTAAGTTTATTGTGAAAGGTAAATGATGACAGAAGTTAATTAGCAGTAGGGGCACTTTTTAATGAATGTAATGTTGCTCAAAGATGACCTGCACAATAACACTTTGTTGAAACCTACAGAAAAATACAAAAACTGTGTTTTAGGACTAGTAAACATTAGTAACTAGCCTATTGGATCCAGGGGTTAAAACATAAACTTAATCCAAAATATAGACAATATTAATTTAACAAAATTGACATATCTAACTAGCATGCAATGCATATTATGGACATAGTGCACAGGGTGGCTTTAAGTTAATTACAATAATAGTGTGTGATTTCTGAATTTGTATTACCATACATACAATTCAGCCGGAAAAATGAATCGGGTGGAAAGAAGCCTCTGTCATTCTGACTGTGAGCGAGAGAGGTAATAATAATTACTCCCAATGTGTTGATGTGAATAAGAATAGGTTTTACTCAACTAACCTGATCATATTGTTTTTATTATTTATTTAACCTTTATTTATACAGAAATCATACCATACTGTACAGCACTAATAAATAACTATAAATATACAATATTAAAAACCATGACAATTAGATTAGACCTCCAAAATGTTTAGTTTAAACACTCCCAATGCTACAAGCTCCTGCATTTTAGGTCAGATTGGACATTATTCAATGCCATAGGACCCTAAAACGCAGGTTTGCCCACTTTTATGCAGACAGTAGGAACTGACAACAAGTACATTTCTGAACTTTCATTGCGAATAAGATCACAAAAAATAAGGCTGTGTAAAAAAATATTTTGTTGCATAGTGCATTTAACTACTAAGCAACATGCGGAGCAACATGCGGAGCAACATGCGGAGCAACATGCGGAGCAACATGCGGAGCAACATGCGGAGCAACATGCGGAGCAACATGCGGAGCAACACACATTCAACCCTTACTTATCTTTCCACAGGAGCTTAATTGGAGCTTTATGAAGTTCTTTCAGGAACTTAGTTTAGACCAGTGTTTTTCAACCCTGTCCTCAGGGCACACCAGACATTCCACAGTTTAGCTGTACCCGCTCAACTAGCTCACAATACTCATTAATCAAGGGCCTGATAATTAGCAGATGAGGTAAATCAGGTGTGGTAACTCAGAAATAGATAAAATAGATGGTGTTCCCTGTGGCGAGAGTTGGAAAACACTGGTTTAGTCTAACAGTGTATTTTCACATTCTTTTTTATTATTACTTTTTACTGTAAACATGTTTTGATATGTGATTATCTAGTGGTGGTTTCAGTAATACAGTATAATGCTAATGAACATTAGACAAAAGGTTTATGGGGAAAAAATATCAGATTTTTTCCCCTTCACACTCTAGAATTGCATCTGGATATACAGTAGGCCACATCTTCATGTTAAACAAATTAGTTTAGGGTTCAGAAGGCGGTGAGAAAAGCGAAAAATGTTGATGGCTGAGTTTGTTTGCATGGCCATGTACCCAACTTGAGGACAGATGGCACGGTGTAGAATCTTACATTGGTCCTTAGGTGAAATTGGCTTCTGTATGGTACACCAAGCAATGAAAATGGAACTTGTCCAGTGTTTGTCAACTAACACACATGCAAAAATGTTATCCTTAGTTTTGAGGTGTTTCCAAAGAGGCAAAGTGTAAATATATTCAGTACCAGTATCCTGGTGTGTAGACACATGGGGTAGATGTGTTACTGTCCTACTAATGGTGCACAGTGCTACTTGAACTTTTAAGAAACAGTATGCAGTATAGTAATATGGAATGAAGTCTAATTGTTTCAAAATTCAAGTCCTAAATAACATAACACCTAAAAAGTTCAAAAGCAAATCTATATCACTAGTACTTAAACAAACAACACCAATGCTTACTAAACATTGTGGTTTTGGGAACTACAGCTCTGCAAACTGTTAATTGAAGAATTAGGGTCTACTTGGTAATTAGAATGTATGTTGGAATCATTCCAACATATATAGTGATTGCATATGAAAAGTTAAAGATTAATATGATGCAAGAGTACAGACTGTCATCTTTTAAATCTAGCAATTTCAATGCGTTTTACTGTCTAAAATAACAGCACATTTAGAATTCCATCGCCCCAATTTATGAAAACATAGGTATTTGGATATTTGGCTCACAGGTGTTTCTAATTGATTAGGTGTTTCCTTCTACATTGATTGTTCACACATACAAGAGATGTGAAAGTGTAGTCTCATTCCATCCTTTGCATTTGCCTTTGGACTCCGTTTGGGGTCAATAGATATAATCCAATACGAAGAGTAGGGAGCTGTCTATGAAAGAAAAGCAATACATTTTGGTCCTAAAATAAAAGAGGAGCTCAATTACAACTATAGCACAAACGTTGGGCTAAAAACACCCCTAAAATTCATGTCAGGGAAATCACCAACAACCTCCAGTATGTGTCACGATCTACTGTACGTAGGCAGCAGAATTACACTGCAAGATGCAAACATCTGATCAGCACCAGAAACTGAAAAGCCAGATTAATATGTGCTAAAAAGTACAGAGATCAACCAGTGCCGTTTTGGAGTTTTATGGTAGTGACATGGCATGTGTATGAAGGGCTGCTTCTGGAATGAGCACACTCTTTTTTTATTGATGATAAATGATAGCAGCAGCAGAATGAATTGCAACAAGACAACGACCAAAAAACACAACCACGGTCTAAATTAGGGGAAAAAGTGGAAAGTTTAAACTGGTCAAGTCAATCTCCTGAGTTAAACCTAATTGAACATGCATTTCACTTGCTGAAATGAGACTGACCTACAGTAGATAGAGCTGTGGATTCACACACCAGTTGCCGACCCCTGGTCTAAAGCAATTGCCCACATTCATAATACTTTTTTTATCAACAAGGTCACTGCCTTGATAATTGACGATATTACTCTTTCTTGGGGCCCTGTTCTCTTGGGTGACTGTTTCTATGGTTACCCAAAGTGGTGATGAGAGCTAAGTGTTGTTCATTAGAATGTAGAATTGTAAGACGGTGTACAGATACAGTGAGCTCCAAAATTACTGGTACCCCTGACTGGCAATGCACAAGCAATACTGTAGAGAAAAATTCTAAATACCAACATGTGAGAAATACTGTACTTTATTAATGTGTCAATATAACCAACAAAAATCATTTATTAATTAAATAAAAATCTATGTCCTCCAAATCAAGGTTCCACTATCAATGGCACCCTTGAAGATTATTGTAAATAACATCTACCAAAATTAAACCAGGAATGATATTCCACTTATTTAAGTTAATCTAAGTCTTAAGGAACTGTATTGAGAAATTACATCACTTCCAGGTCCATTAAGGTATAAAAATGAGGCAACACACATGCAATATCCCTTTTTCATCCAACACCATGAAGAAAACAAAGAACTGGCAGTTCAAAAGAGACAGATGGTAATAGACCTTCATAAATCTGGTAATGGCTGCAAGAAGATGCGATTGAATATACCACTGAGCACTGTCCGGGGGAAACCGAAAGAGATAGAACAGTTGAAAACCTCACGGGTAGAGAACGCATATGCATTCTTCCCCCCAGGATAGGGAGGAGGATGGTGAGAGAAACAACTAAATCCACAAGAATCACTGTGAAAGATTTGCAGGCCTTGGTGGTGTCTTAAGGTTACCAGGTTTCAAAAGCACCATCAGATGCCACCCCCACATCCACGGCCTCTTTGGAAGGGTTGCCAGTAGGGCTGGGATAAACTATTATTTTTGAAACGATTAATCTAGCGATTGTTTTTCTGATGCATCGATTAATCTAACGATTCATTTTTCCAGTCCGATTTGATTTCAATTCGATTATCGATCATCTCCCCATTAATTTACTAATAGCAATTTATATATGTTGATTTAAATATCTGAATGAAAAAAACATGAATTCCTTAACATTGCAATATATGTTTTATTGCTCTTAAAATTCAAAAATTAGACTATACAAGTGCAAAGTAATGCATTCTTAGTCAGAGTGAGCTTTCAATAAAACCTTGAAGCTTTGAAAACACAGGCCAATATACGATTTTTCTATGTATCCACCTCAGCTTACATTCTATGCCCATTGATTAAATATCAACAAGTAGGCTAATCAAATCGGGTGTGTAACATAAACGTCACTTGCGCAGTTACGGCATGACAGTTAACACAGTTACATTGCCTATTACGGGCGCCAATATTCCGTTTAAAAACGGAATAGTCCTGGCATGTAACTGTGCTCACTGACCAATCGACGACAATCAATGAAGACATAACGTTACAACCATTTGTTGACTTAGGTTGCTTAAGTGTGTCATTTCACACCTCGAATACATGACTATGTTACATATAGTAATTAATTACACAGAAAACATACACTGTAGCCTAAAACTTTAGTTGTCGACAATCTATTATAGCCTACTCCAACATTGAGTGCAAAGTGGGGAGTTGAAAAAAAAGACACAGACGCAAGTGCTTCAAGTTTGCCAAACATCATTTAAATTATGCCTGAAAAAAGGTGCCGAGGTCAGATGAGACCAAATTTTAACTTTTTGGTCAGATACAGCAGCAGCATTTTTGGTGTTGGAACAGAGATGAATACAAGAAGAGGCACCTCATACCCACAGTGAAATATGGTGGTGGGTCAGTGATGTTTTGGGGCTGTTTTAATTTTAGAGGTCCAGGTGCACTGGTCAAGATTGTTGACATAATGATTTCCACCAAGTATCAGGCAGTTTTGGCTGACAATCTGGTTGCCTCTGCCAGAAGGCTGGGACTTGGCCGTACATGTAGAGTAGGTGGACTTTCCAACAAGACAATTACCCAAAACATACCTCAAGAGCCACACAGAAATGGTTCCATGACAACAACATCAATCTTCTGCCATGGCATCTCAGTATTTGGACCTCAATCCAATTGAAAACCTGTGGGCTGAGTTGAAGAGAGCAGTTGCTAAGTGCAAACCCAAGAATATGAATGATCTTAGAAGGATCTGCATAGAGGAATGGTCCAAAATCCCTCCAAATGTGTTCCTTACTCTTGTAACATTACAGGAAGAGTAATGAATTAGGAGTGTGAATAATTATGGAACCTTGATTTTGGTGAAATTTCTTTTGTTAAATAATTTTATAATTTTGGTTGATTCCATTGCAACATTAATTAAGTATAGTGTTTCTCACATGTTGGCATTTTGAGTTTATCTCTATAATTACAGTATATTTCTTATGTTTTTAAAGTATTGTTTGTATGGAGCTCACTGTAACTGAAAACAGGGTTGTGTTATAAGGGAATCTAATGGTAAACGTTTGGTGCCTAATGAACACAACTCAAGTAAGAACAGGATTGGCTAAATATTTTAAACTGTATAATTTCTATCAAAAGTAGATAGGTCCATGCAGAAATTACCATGAAGTAAATCAATCTCTAATATGTCAATTAGTTTATCATTTTAAAATTGTCATCATTATGTGTCATAACAATAAATGAGGGAGGGATGAATCACTTGTAATGTATGCCTTTTTTTAATACTAGCTAGATAATTGGATGCTGAGGCTTGTTTCGCCACACACAAATACCACGAGTCCACACATACAGTTGCAATCAAAATGATTAAAACCCCACTGCAAATCAAGTTCATTGTAAAAATGTTGACTGTCAGGTGTGTGCAATGAACAAATCAAACAAAAGCAATTGAAATAGCTCAACACAAAGAATGCTTCGAGTGGTTTCCCCAAATTCAACTGCAAATGCAACTGATAATGACTTCTCTACTCTCAAAATGATTCAACTCCTTCACAGCAAACATAATAGAGCACCATTTTGCTGTTATGACCTGCTGCCAACGAGATGCCTAGCCAGACACCAGCCTCTGGCAGCATTCCTGGGGAATCATAGCCCAATCCTCATGAGCAATGGCCTCCAGTTCAGTCATTTTCTTGGGTTTGCGTACTGCAACCGCCTTCTTCAAATCAAACAGCTGACAGTCTGTACATTTTGACAATACACCTGATTTGTAATGGGGGATGAATAATTTTGATTTCAACTGTACATGCAGATACACAGGCTCTCTTTTGTATGAAGCCAAACATGCTTATACGAAAACATATGGCCACAAAAGACACACAGACATACAAGAATGGCCACAGAACTTGGATAGGAGTCAAACGAAGGCACATTGGGCAATATGTTCATGGATAATTTTCGGTCATCTGACCATTCTCTTAAGAGCTGTAAATACAGTATGATTTATAGTAAGGAGGTTCACAAACTATGGGGTGCTGAGGCATTGCAATTATTATTTTTTTAATTAGTAATGTATAATTCTTTTAACTTTTTAATGACCAAAATCATATAAATAGGTCAGCGGAAAACACAATTACACATAAAGGTATATATTGGACCTATACACAGTATAACCTTAGCTGTGGTTCTTAATCCTTGTCCTGGCGACCCCCAGCCATTCCATGTATTAGATGTATCCTAGAGCTAGCACACCTGAATCAACTTGTCAACTAATAATAAAGCCCTTACCTGATTGAATCAGGGCTACAACAAAAATGTGACATGGCTGTGGGTCTCCAGGACAAGGATTAAGAACCACTGCTTAGAGAATTTAAAATCACCGCAATATAATCTGGACAACCAGGCTATTTTTTTAAATACATTTTAGGCATATTAACACAGCTTACGCCATGTACAAATGCATAGAATAGCAAGACGGTAGCAACAAGATACTGTATGCGTGTCAAATGTTCTCACCAGGGCACACAGAATAGTCCCTTTAACCCACAGGTGTCTAACCGGTTCCACAGAGGGCTGAGTGTATGCTGGTTTTTGGTCTTTCCTTTCAATTAGAGCCCAATTAAGACGTAGACTGCCAGGTGAGGCGAGATCCTAACCAATTAGTGACATTTAATCATTCAGGTACAAGGTAAAAGCGAAAACCTGCAGACACTAGGCCCTTTGTGGATCTGGTTTGACACCCCTGCTTTAACCAAACAGTTAAGATTTTTGAAGGAAATTTTATGTTGATAATTTTAATTTATTCTTTGGTCTGCATTTTTTATAAGGAACACTGCAGTAACCCTGTTACGGGTACCATTGATTCTAGCCCTTCTCAATTTCACATTTGACCACTGACTTTCCAAATCAAGGGCATATGGCACCCAGAGTTAGAAAAGTTTAAGGTTCAAAATCCAACGTCCTCTTTGACATTCTGTGATTGAATGGCCAATGGGCAATGCAAATAATTAGCAGCTAGCCCCACTTGAACAGTGTTTTTTATGTTTGTAATGTCAGTTATTCCACCTTTGTGTAAAAATGATTTCTTTGCAGGAGAATAATAAATTCTATGACCACTGCCACTAATCTGGAAGAAGCTCTTTTAGCCCTCACTAACTCATAGCTGTGAGTTACCCGGTTACCCAAGTGTTACCCGGTTTACTATGTTAAAAGGTTTGCATGTCATAAGCGCTGTCTTGTATATTCCTAGGCTTTTTGAACTCTGGACACAGCTACATATGCCCCTGTGCAAGTTAACTTCTCAGACAGTGTGGGTTGGGTCATTGCATATGTTTGGATATAATATTTTTACAAAAAATTGTAAAATGCTGGTTACAGTTGTAAAACCTAGTGTTTTTAAGTAACAAGATAATTAACCATGATACATAAGTGCTTGTAGAGGTATTTTTCTGAAATTTTTATTGAATCACTGTTGTTATTTTTGTTAATTTGTTTGTGTGTGATTTTTCCCCCATTTTTCTCCCCTCCCAAATAGCCTGTTGAACTTACAGGCGCCCGATCAGCACACAAGGAGTGCAACGTGGCAAGTTAAATAATTTGTCTTGTCTATCCCAAATCCTCTGGCTCTGCCAATTTGCGTTGCCTTGTGCTAGGGGTCCGGGCAAAGTCGGAGAAGCCATAGGCTCAAACTACTGACTATCTCATAGACTGTCTTGCAATGCAGCAACTTAGCAACAATTCCATGCAGAGCCCCTACTGTTGTTTTCTTCTTTAAGGAAAGATGCTTGATAGAGATACAAATAGGCAGAGCCAAATGTAGACCAATATAGACCTGGAAACTAATGAAGTGATTGACACTTTTGTTGCATTATAGCGCTCCATTCAGCGATGTCAGAACAATAACTTAAGAATTCTCAACTTCAACATCACAATGATATATCTGGCATCAACCTGATGCTGCTAACAGTATATCTTTCTATACTATCTGAGTGATCCTCGGCTGTGCAAAACTTTCAAACTCCCTCCGTGACAGAATTCCAACTGGTTGAGCTATACAAAAGATATAAACTAGAAAGCCATATTGATCAACATTAGCTATGCCAGAATTTGGTTTAACAGTCTAATCCAGTAGGAGGGGGCGTTCTGCTGTTCTCTATGCCCTCCCTCTGTCTCCCTCTACATACCTGTCTCCCTAGCATATGCTTCCTAGTGTTCTATCATGAAAAACAAAACAATTCCCCCCTGAAAATAAGTACAAATAATAAATTCAAGTTAGCTGTGGAGTTGGCTTTTGGCACTGTACATTCTGAAAATGTTTACACTGACTTAACAATTATGAAACACTTTAAAGAACACTGAATATATCAAAAGTAGGGTTAGTGGGCCAATGCTGGGCCAATGCTTAACTAATTCCACCCCAAAGTGTCTGCAATTTTCCATGAAGTACGACATCTAAATTATTCTGACCATGTAACCTGGCAAAGATTGTTCTATAATAACATGAATCCAAAGATTTGTCTGGTAAGGTCAAATGTTTGAAAAAAACTCCAGGCCCACTGTTGAGGGAAAATCAAAACTTCTAAGCATGGCCTTGGACTAAAATCTGTATCAAATACACAGTACACACATCCATATGTCTCAATCCTACTAAATACTGCATACAATATAATCATTTTGAAACCCAGAAATTATACAACTTAGTCAACTAACTAGTAACAAAAAACAACCATGATGTAATACAAAATAATATCAAATTATCTTTCTTTTGTATACTAATGTTGTATACTAAGCTAAAGGTAAACAAATCTCAAAAGGTGATTGTAATAGTAAAATATTTGTTTTGTATGACAAAAGCACCAAATTTGGCACAGAGTTTAATAAACAATTTGTCCCGTGATACAGAGCAACACAATATTTCCTGGCTACTATAACTACTCTGTGTGCACAATTATTGACAAGTCGGTATTCTGTTTATATATAATTTCCATGCCATATCTACCTAAATAATTAGCAAGTAAAGTCATTTTCAGGTGATATAGACACACACGGTGAGGCTAAGTTTAACTTGACCACGCCCCTACTGGGGTACAAAACGTTGGGTACTTAATTAATTTCCATGTTAAAAGGCCTACATTCCGCATAACCCTACAGTGGCTTGATTTTATTGGGTGTAATTCTATTAACATGTTGGATATGCTTGGTTGGGTTTAAAACCTCTGCTGGTTTCCAGGCGAACTGCCAGTTTGAAGAAAGTATTGTCATTATGACATGAACGTCCCATGTATATAGTCTGTTTTTGTCTTTCGTCTTTGTCCGTGTGCATCTCTACTACTGTTTTTCACAAATCAATTTCCACATACACTCCAGTGGCCTACCTCACCCTATTTCTCCTGGATTATCTCTATTTTTGCTATGTTCCTGAACCCCCAACAGACATCAGGTAGCCTCTATTAGCTGCTACCATCATCGCAAGGATACAGCATATTGCCACGTCGGAAGCCTGCGCAGGGTATTTAATTTTTTATTTTATTTAACCTTTATTTAACCAGGTGAGTTGACTAAGAACAATTTCTTATTTACAGCAACGACCTGGGTATAGCCCTTCCATTGCATAATAATATACCAGATTACCCTTCTGCCTCAATTCACCGGATTACTACAGCTAATCAGCCAGCTAGTAATAGCTGCCAGCCACCTAGCTGATCTAATTAGCCACAATCATGCATCTAAGTTCAGTATACAGTACTGTACACCATTGTAGCTGAGCTAGCAACTGAGGTAGCTTACCTCTCAGCTAGCTGGGGATCTGTGCTAACACCATCAGTTTTGGGAATAACGCATTACAGTAGTCAGACTACTTTTCTTGGTAAAAAGTAACCTAACACATTACATTCACAATTCAAGTAATTAGATACTAGTTACATTTATAATGAGTAAATTTGTTACATTTAAATTAAATTTTCACCTTTGGTGTTTTAGAACTCAAGTTAATAATGTAATATCCGTTGTTGTTTTTTAATCCATATTTCATTAGTGTGCCTCCATGCCTGTCAAAAAAAGGAGATCTCACACTTAAATTGTAATGTGTTATGCAGATTGGAGGTTAGCGAAATGGAAGAATACATAACCTACATTTTAACAGCTGGTAATATTAACATTATTTCAAAACTATTAAAAGGCATGGAGGATAAATAAGTGTCTGGAAAGCTTGTCCTCCTTTTTCTCAATCAAATGTTTTGGACCAAAATGTTTTTCTTTTATTACGGCGTCTACAACGAGTGGAGGTATGTCATTTTCAAGTAATATTTTTGCCAGTTATTCCAATAAACACGTTGAAAACACAGAAAATGTCCAATGTAGTTTAACAGCCAAAGGCAATGCATATTACAGTA
Source organism: Umbra pygmaea (assembly GCA_016801145.1). Classification (NCBI taxonomy): domain Eukaryota; kingdom Metazoa; phylum Chordata; class Actinopteri; order Esociformes; family Umbridae; genus Umbra; species Umbra pygmaea. Next base: position 27,282 of record JACXGM010003063.1, on the reverse strand, counting down.
TGGTCATTTTCACTTTTTTTACATGCATAAGGTGTGCAAGGACTCAAGTAACATGCACTCAGAACGTGTGTATTTGTGCCAGTAAACACACGTTCAGGATACGTATCGTATAATTCTGCCACCCAACAGATCCAAACTGTACCCTTTATACTCAATATTTCTGGTGCAGGCCTGCTCAATGTATTCTTCATGTATCTCCATTAAATACAGAAGCATTACTAGGAGTCCAATCTCATTGCGTATTGTATGTACATCAGCCGCGGTCGGTGGATCTTAATTGGGGAGGACGGCCCGTATTACGCTCAGAACCGGAGTGAATGGAATGTGTGCAAATCAAAAAAACTATTGGTTTTGTTCGTTGCGCACCATTCCATTCACTCCGGTTCCGAGCGTAATACGAGCCCGTCCTCCCCAATTAAGATCCACCGACCGCGGCTGATGTACATGTAACTCAACTTCATTTATTTTATTTGTATTTTTTACTTAGTTAAATTTTGTTATATACTCAGACATTGAGATGAAATTGGTTTTAAATACAAACACTCACACATTCATCAGAAATAGACAAGAAATAGTCAATTGGATCATGCCCAGAGACAGTAGTTACTACATGTCTGCACCCGACATGATCAGGCAATCACTATCTAGGTGTGGCAAGGTGGCCTATTTGGTTAGGGCCCTTGATTGGGGTCCATTAGGACCCTAGTTGAACCCCCCCACACATTAGCAAGGTGAAGTCTATATAATTCTGTTTTTGAGCAAGACAGTTAACCCTAATTGCTCCCAGGTTGTCTCTGTAAATAATAATTATTTCTTAATCAACTTACCATTAAACTAAATTGATACTTTTATCCAAAGAGTAATGTATGATACTAAACCTAGACATGCCAAAAAGCATGTGTAAAAATCTAGTAAAGTAAAGTAACTTAAAGTAGTTTAATTAGTTACTTTCAATAAAGAGTAACATAGTAACGTAACGCAGTTACATTTTGGAGAAGTAACTAAGTAAAGTAACTAGATACTTTTTAAAGTAACGTTCCCCAACACTGAACACCATGAGCCTTGGCTAGGCTAGAGTACCTCTCACTTCCACCACAAAGGTAAGCGTTTATGATCGAATATCTCAATTGAAATAAACATTTGGCTTATGATAGTATTGTTACAGAATAGAGAAAGGTAGGGTAAGGTACTTTATTTTAATTTTATAATTCATTCTTTGCATTTAACCCATGCATCAAGGGAGCAGTGGGCAGCCATTTACAGCGCCTGGGGATCAACTCCAGAAGAAAAAAAATGTTTGAAAGGTTTTGCGTGCATCTTTGGTAAATCTAGACTTTTTATCAATGGCCACGGTATTAGGTACACATGCAAATGCATTAGCAGTCACCCTGATCGTTGCCCTGGCTACTCTGCAAATGTTAGTCTTTATATATGGTGAGAATTTGCTTGTCATTACATTATTATTACTTTACAAATAATCAAGCTCAAATTGAGTTTTTCAATAGTGAATGAAGAGATATGTGTTTTGACACAGTAAATGCATTGCATTATGTTATAAATTTTGTTTAGTAGCTTACATATAGCCTAATAACCTGTTAGAATTAAGATTACTGTTATTATTAGTGTGTTTGTCTACAGTATATGGTTCGGTGTTTATCTGTACGGTTCATTCGGTGGTTACCAAACCTTAAACAGGATGAGGGATAACTAATTCAGAGTTTGTTTTTCATTGTCTGTTAGTAAAATTCACAGAAAAACTATGTGAGGATTTGGACATCTTATTTCACTGCTTTTAGCCCTGACTGTACTACTTAGAGGGATGGGAAAACCAAAATGGTGGCTATGAATTTTTAACATTTCGCTGTAGGAGCTATAAAAATGGATTCTGAGCACATTTGAAGCGAGAAGTAACCTATCCCATTACCGAATCTGCAATCAGGTTTATAGAGTACAGTAATTAAAAAATATATATGTTTTCCGATCGATTGCTTCTCGAACCAATCAATCTTCTTCATAAGTTATCCAGATGCATTCTCTTCCCAATTAGTCATGTATTAGTCAAAATCACAGGAGTTTTTGTATTACGCAGTTTACAACGTGTGTCTTGTTTAAGATATATATTTTGGCCAGTTATTCCAATTTGAAATGTGCATATTGTCAAAGTTTTTAACTCTGTTTAACTAATGTTGTTAATTTACCTGCATCTCTTTACCGAGTTAAACTTGGTTTTATAGTATCACAAATTGGTCATTTTAAAACAGACAGTGCACATGTTTCCAAAAAATACATCTTAATTTGAAAAACAATGTGTTATTTGCAGTAAATAAGGACTATAAAACATTCAATATATTCTGTCTTTTTTAACTTTTAATATCATCTATGTCTTTTTTTCAGGGCACAACATATGGAAATGTAGCTATGGGGCAATGCATGCAGGGCCCACTGCTGAACATTTTTCCTCCCCATCCCGACGTCTAATTTCAACTATGCCAAACTGAACTTGTGCGGTCCCAAAAAAATTTTGAAGCAAGCAGACATACACTAGTGTTCAAAAGTTTAGGTTCACTGTTTTTTATTTTCTTAAAAAATGTTTTCCCTCAAAATGTTCCTCCCCCTAATCCTGACTACTGAATATTTAAAATTTCAAACAAATTATTTGGCCTGGCTAAATTATCATCTGTTTTTTTCCAGGGCACAACATATAGAAATGTAGCTATGGGGCAATGCATGCAGGGCTCACTGCTGAACCTTTTTCCTCCCCATCCCGATACCATCCCAAAGTCTAATTTTAACTATGCCAAACTGAACTTGTGCTGTCCCCAAAAAAAATTTGAAGCAAGCAGACATACACTAGTGTTCAAAAGTTTGGGTTCACTGTTTTTTATTTTCTTAAAAATGTTTTCCCTCTAAATTTTCCTCCCCCTAATCCTGGCTACTGAACATGAAAAATGTAATTCAAACAAATTATTTGGCCTGGCTAAATTGTCATCTATGTCTTTTTTCCAGGGCTCAACATATGGAAATGTAGCTATGGGGCAATGTATGCAGGGCTCACTGCTGAATTTTTTTCCTCCCCATCCCGAATCCAATCACGAAGTCTAATTTCAACTATGCCAAACTGAACTTGTGCTGTCCCCAACAATTTTTTGAAGCAAGCAGACAAACACTAGTGTTCAAAAGTTTGGGGTCACTGTTTTATTATTTTCTTAAAAATGTTTTCCCTCTATATTTTCCTCCCCCTAATCCTGCCTACTGTCTGCCTTGGCCAGATCTGTGGGATGGCGAGTGGCACACATACGGTTCATCCAACCATGTTGCACAAAATGAAGCATTCAACAGCTGCAACCACATTTTTGAGATGGCAAGTTGTGAAAATTGCTCAAGTGACAGCTCGAGTGCAATCAAAATTGTCATTTTCTTGAAAATGCAGGGATCTAGTTTTATACATGATATTGGTAAAAAAATATTTTTATTATGTTAGTTTTAAAGTAGGTGAAGAAATAATCATTAATTAATTAATTAATCGGTAATTATGCTTACCAAGATTTGAGAAAATTGTTGTACATCTATTTCCCCTGAGAAAGGCAAATCTCTTCATTTCATCAAAGGCAACTCTTTCATTTTTGACATTGAGTTTTGATGCAAAATAAAGTTTTCTTCGCTGATGGCATAATTTTTGGTCAACTGTTGAAATCTTAAAAGGAACAGAAAAAAACACAAGTATTGCCTAACTATAGTACCCTGGAAATCCAGAGTTCTCGCGAGAGCACAATTAAAATTTGCTCAGCAAGTTACTCTGGCACCGAGTAATTCTGCTCATTAACTATGCCCTTGTATCCGAGCTGCACCAATCACATCGGTGTATCTGATATAGGCATGCCAGAGGCGTGTTAAACAGATGACGACACGACAGCTCAGCAGCCTCGAAGTCATTAGTAAACATTGTAAGATCGCCAAGGATTAACACCAGTTGTTTAAAACGACTTGGGCCACTACAATGAACGAGTTAGACTTGGCTTTTTGTCTAAAAGAGGAACAAAAGACGGGGCTCGAATCGTTACTTTTTTATAAAAGGACATTTTTGCTGTTTTGCGACCTGATACGGCAAGAGTTTTATCTACCAGTTAGCTCCGCCATAGGGTTAGTGAAAACTAGCGGTCGTAGTGTTATCCAATTGCGTACAGTGAGATTTTCAAATGCACGCTTGGTGGCGCCCCTTGAGTTGAGTCATTTACATTACTCGAACCCAGACCCTTAATCGTTCAGGATTTGGGTCTGGATTTTTCCAGGCTATAACTATAGTGCATACATTAAAATAGCATTATTAGATAAATATTGTATTAAAAATTTAATTTAGACTAATTAAAGGTGATCACTTGTTGATCTTTAGACATTGATAATCTAGTTCTGGCCTGGATGGCCATGTCTAGTCTCTATTGGGTTGGATATTTCGTATTGGCCCTAAAACATTGTAGCAGCATTTGTCTTGTTTTTTTTCTTCATGTTTATATTTAGCATGTGTAAATACATTCCAAATAATGTATGTATTGTGTGTATCCACAAGTACTGTATAAAGAGTTATACAGTATATACTGGTGTTTTTTGATTGTTCCTTTGTATTTTCTTGTAATTTTACAGTCTGTTTAGTGATGGGAACTGTGATTATGTAAGTTGTCAACTAGCTGAGCTAAAAGAAAATTACCAAATGTATAATTTTAGAATACCAAAAACACTCTGAAATACACATGTTCTACAGTTGAATTGTTATTAATCATTATAGTTATCAGACACAGTTTTTTGCCATAGCTTTTATTGGCTTTTATATGTATAAATGTTCATTTTGCCAAAAGTTTTGGAAATGACTAAATGTTCCTAGCCCTGTAATTGGTGTCCCTAAATTTTGGGGTGGGCTTTGAAAGGGTAAATTGTTACAGTAGAATTCCAAATTCAGAGCACAGATTACTATGGCAATGTCACCCCATTTGTCAATATATGACTGCTTTCTGTTGGGAATCATTTACTGTTTACGGTAGGTATCACAAATTGGCTCAATCAACAATATCTGGTAAGCCTCTGAGGCTTACCAGAACACAACACTTTCAATGGATAACAGATACATTTTCATAATAGTGAGTGTGGATGACATCAATCAAAATAACTGTACAATATACATTTTTAAGAGTTTAAGGGTACATTCATAGTTAGTAGGGGATTTCTGTCTCTAGTAATTCAATAGATGATTCAACAATGTGAGTTTGTACAGATATACGTTGCAGGCGCATGACTCACAGCCTAAAGTGTGTCCATCTAAGAAAAAAAGAACACTAAGTATAACCATAGTGTTAAACTGTCCATATTTGGACCGCCATAGTCTCCAAGGTACATATGGCAGTTTCTTATCCAGGCATATAATAAATTGTTAAATAATATTAATGTTGTAGCAGTTTCTCTGCTGTTTCTCCTCTCTGTTGAAAGCCAGTGGACCACTGAATCACGCATTGATGCAGAGATCCAGAGGTGATGTGGTCATCTGCTCATTGTTGTGTTACTCAATACATTATCTAAGGCATGTTACTAAGTCCACATTCTGTACAGCCCACCATTTTAGACAAACAATATTTGCAGAAGTCAATATGCACACACTGTGTCTCCAGGGCTATAGCCATAGTCCACTTTGGCATACTTCCTAGACTGGTAATTCCTTGGGTCCAGGACAATGTGAAAGAGATAAAGATGGAAATCAAAGTTCACACCTACTAGTATATTTGTGTGCACAGGGAATCCTTGGTTGCCATGAATAATTTTTATCTGCTGTCATACAAATCAGTTATTGTAGTTAACAGTCTGGGTTATATTCATTTAGTCACACCATGGCAAATGTTATTAAAATGACAACCATTTATTATTGGAGCTTTGAAGGTGTTACATCCCAGTTCTTTCTGGTTTGGTCCTTTTTTAACATTTTGGGCTTAATGAATTTAAGCCTGTGATTTTGTCTGGTCCTCTCATTGGCCACTTGTCTTTGGTGTCGAAAGTACACTGAGTACACATTATCAGTTTTCCAACCAAACACCAGAGGGCAAATGTGTAACTACAGTTACTCTACTCATTTATGAGTATTATAGAATATACATGTTTTACATCCATGACCCAATCTACCAGAGAGTGATGGTAAATGTAGCTGAACTCATGATGATGTTCTCCAAGCTTTATTTTCACTGGTGTTATTCATAGGGCATAATAACAGGACAGGGGTACGATCCTGCCTTCAGTGTGTGTGAATTTGTTGTGCGTGTCTGCTTGCGTATGTGTGATAATGGGTTTTTCTGGCTGAGTGAGCTTTGATGCAAAATCAAAGTTGGCGGTATACATTGCACATTACGTGTGCAATTAAATAAGGATCAAATGCTGGTCTGCAGGTCTCCATTGAGCAGTGTGCTCTGGGTCTCTGTGGGGTCGTTTGTCATGCGCGACTTGTCCTGCCGGCTGTTGCTGCGTTCCATCTCATCCAGTCCGCCCACCTTTTTCCGACAAAGAACATTCTGGAAGCTCTTCTTGAAGTTCTCAGATAGAAATGCGTAGAGAATGGGGTTGGCGCACGAGTTGGCATAACCTAGGACCACCACAAATGCGAAGGTGCTCCTCAGGAAGGGCGTGGTGGATATGGTCCCTGTCACCGACGTCACATTGAAGACATAGAAGGGCAGCCAACAGAAAACAAACACGGCCACCACGATGGAAACCATGCGCGTCACCTTCCGCTCTGACCGCTTCCTCTTAGTGGATCCGACTCGGATCCCTGAAGACTTCACCTGAATAAAAATGATAGTCACACCAATGTACATTTTCCATGTATTGCACACAAATACAAGACATGTAGGTTGATCTCAATGCAATTGGTTTAAATGGCAAATAAATAAAAAAACCTAATGAAACATTCAGTTAGACACTGCTATCCTTTAATAGGGCTGTACAGTAGGACACAGCAATTTAGTTGTGTGAATGTCATGATGACATGGTCCTCCCTCCTGCTGATAGTAAGGCTGTACTATGAACAGTGTAGTGGTGACATGACTGGTGCAATAAGACTAACCTTGATGATGATTAGAAGATAACACAGACAGATGACCAGGAGCGGGAGGAAGAAACCCAAGAAGAAGGTGTAGAACATGAAGGCAGTGTAATACGCCTCCTCCGGCTCCGGCCACACAATGGTGCAGAAGCTACTATTGTGCTTGGTGATTAATCCGCTGTAGATCACGATGGGCAGGTTGACCAGGAGTGAAACCCCCCAAACTGCCAGGTTGATGGTCTTGGCTATGCGTGGCTTGCGCCACTTGGTCGACCGAATGGGATGCACCACGGCTAGGTAGCGGTCGATGCTCATCACCATCAGGCAGAAGATGCTGGTGAACTGGTTGAGTGAGTCCACAGTCATGACCACACGGCACAAAACCGGACCGAACGGCCAGTGGACCAGTGCCAGCTGAATAGCAATGAACGGTAACCCCATCATGAACAGAACGTCTGCCACCGCCAAGTTCATGATGTAAATATTTGTGACAGTCTTCATCTTGGCGTAGCGCAGGATAACGTAGATCACCAGGGCATTGCCACAAAGACCGATGCCGCACACCAGGAAGTAGAGGAAGGTGATGACCATGGTGCTGGTCTGGTTGAACGTGTGGTCACCCGTGTAGTTCCCATGAGCCTCAGGTGTGTCGTTGCCCAGCATGAAGCTATCGTACATCAGGGGCTCGTCGGTTAGGTTGGGGGGCAGCGAGGGGAACACCCAGGAGTCCATGGTGTCTTTGGTTCCTCACTCTCTTAGAGGATCTTTATCTATGACAGCCCATCTGCATGAAGGGAAGTGAAGACAAGATTAAATGTGCTTTCTCTCTGTCTCTCTCCACCTGCTCATACTCTCTTCTTGCTCGACTCTCACTCTCTCCACTCTCTGTCTCTGTTGCTCAGTCTCTGTCTGGGTTCCCTGAGGAACTTTGACCATGGCACCCCACCCGCATTGATGAATGGTAAAACATAATAGAATCAAAAACAGTGCCTCCTGTTCTATCTGTACCTGTGTAAGTTTACTGATTGCTGAAGGCATAGCAAACAAAATTATAAATATGAATGTACGACGTGTCTCTGTTTCTCTTAGCAGCACACACTGCTTTTAACTGCGTAGAGAGCTAGCATTGACAACACACACATCTCTTTCTTGGGTAATCACAGAATTCCCTACCATCTTCAATTATTCAAGCAAACACCAAAATGTGGTTAGAGACAATATAGCTAAATCCACACTTTATTTTCCCTACCAACTTTCCAAAAATGAATGGTCCAAAATAAACTTAATATGGGACAATTCAAGGAATAGAACACAAATACAAGCACTCAAGGTTGAAGTTAATTAGGAAGAATATTTGCATTTGTTGTCCCAAATGAATTTTAAAATACACTGGGGGATATTTATAATTTCAAATAACTGGTGATAAAAGACTGTTAAACCAAAATACATTTTCCCTTATTTTCCCTTTCTTAAAGTTGTTTCATGAAACATTTGGTTTCAGATGATGGAGTGAACACTTTGAGTGCTACTCATTCATTATTCATGCTTAATGGCCTTATGGAATGTAATTATACATCAGATGAATAGCTTTAAGGCCATGGTTTGTGTGTATTAAAGATGCGTTATGTAGCTTTTTGTTCATTTGTCTGATTAGGGCAAATTTCACTAGATTTTTTAAATATATAATTATTTTTATTGAACACAGTAAGAATTCAAGGTAAATATAAACAACTTCAGAAAATATACATTACTATTTTGTCAATAATTAGATTATCAATTTTGCTATGAAAATACTGTCTATATTTTGTATCAAGTTATTTTTTTAACTCTAGATCCAATATGCTAAATCGTAATGTTTACTATTCGTAAAACACAATTTTTTCAAATTTGTTTTTTGTTTTCAAGTGCAGGTTTAAGAAATCCCCTGCAACCAGTGGCGCCGTTAGGCCTGTTCTTTCAGGGCTTCAGCCCTGGGTCTTTTGAAATAATTCAGATGAAATATGTTATTTTTTGGTTCTGATGAGTTTGCATAACCACACAAGAAACATGCAACAAGTGCTTCATTTTCAAAGTCAGCACTTCGTTTCAATTGCGAGTGGTTGAATGACCATGCATGGTTGTATGAATGACACCCCCTCACCTAAACCCTTCATTATGATCTGGCTGAGCCTCCAGTCTTTTGAAATTCTGGGGTCACTCCTGCCTGTGATTCCAAATTTTAGATTAATAATAGTTTTACACCGCTCACAGATTTTTAATCAAAATGAATAATGTTTAGCCAGAGGTTGGTGTTTTGGGTCTAAGTTCCAGACTCCAGTCCACACATGCCCCCTGGTGACCTAGGTTGTCTGTGCTCTTCCTCTTTGTCTCCCCATACATACTACATTTACGTAACTGTCTCCCTAGCCTTTGCTTCCTACTGTCCTGTCAATGCAATAATACAAATACCATGAATAATTATGTATTGCATAATACAGAGTAAAGCAGTGATTCTCAAATATGACTATTTTGTAAAAGTTAATTATTCAGGGACTCCCTTCTAATCAAACCCAATATTTAGTGTGATTAAAAAAACTATGACTTTGGCTTTACATGATGGAACAAACTTTCAACAAGGATTATGGCAGTTTTGTGGGGATTTCCTGATATTCCACACATCTTGTGATGGGACAGATTTTTGTTGTTGCAGCTTTAAAATGAATAGCTGGCAATTCAATACATCTTGTGACGGGAGAGTAGATGTTGTTTTGGCTGGATCTAATGGGCATTCTAATAAACAAACAGGGTGTAGAGGCTATACTTTTCCAAAGATAATTTATACTAATTTACTGAACAAGATAAGTGGCCCTATTCCTACCTGCTGTAATTACTGCCTAGTACAAACTAAAGTACCTTTTTGCGGTGCTCTAAACATAAGCAAATTCCATTGCAAAAAAAATTATTTGTAAATATCTAGAGCTTTTAGAACATGACATGCCTTCCTGTTTTTCTGTACAGGAAAATGACCCATCCACTTCCAACAGCTGAAGGGTATCTATTGACTGAGTTAAACATATTCCCTTTCCAGTTTGTCCAATAGACAGCAGGAAGCAATCAATGTCTCTTGGCCAATTTAAACCAGTTGCTTCTGGTTTGGGTAGTGAGCCACAGTGCCAGAATTTATTTTTAAGCTTGACATAAAAAAATAACCCTATCGGTCTGAGCTTTCAACTTCCAAAGGTTTTTAATATATAAGCATCAGTCAGGTGAAGAAAACATCAATGTGAGGATTTGCAATCATTTTACTTAAATACAATATGTAGCTCTTACATTATGTAACTTTAGACTTTCTGACGGTCCTTTTTGCAGGGATTACCCCCCAAAATCACATGGCCCACCCTTTAAGAGCCCCTCCATCCAGCTGAGTGGCTCTCTGACAGCTGTCATGTCCAGCAACCAAGACTGCAAAACCCTTACGGTCCCCCAGTCACCTTCTAGTCACCCCCCCCCCCAGTCACACACCATTGTGAAATCATTCAGCAAATTCCCTAGACACACACAACCCGTCTATGTGAGACCTGATTACCCTTTACTTCATGCTTGCCAATACTCTTCCCTGAAGAAATAGCAACTTAAAGGTTACTCACAATACCTTCCCTTCCACTATTATAGAAAACAAGTATTTATCAAGGGGTGGGCAGAAATGTAAACAGGAACGTATATGAATCCTGTCAGAGTTAGTGAAAGACTGAAGCAACTTGCTCCACAGTAGTCAGTCAACCGCCACTGGGTCAAATTGGAGTGTGTGTCAGGGTCAATACCCTGTGGAAGGTATGCCCCTGCCAAACTGTGATAATGTCAATATCAAGTGTTTTTATTACTCCAATTTGTCATGGTACCCCCACACAGTATGAAAGCAGCCTGAGAGTCATCAGAGACACGTCTATTGTTGTGCTAAATAAGCAACAGAATATATGATGTGTGAGAGGGAGGGACAGTGCCTTTCCCTTAATGCAGTGGTTCCCAAACCTCTCCTCGGGGACCCCCAGACAGGCCATGTTTATATTTTCACCTTGAAATGACACAACTGGTTCAATTAGTCAACTACACATTACACCTTTGACTAATGGAATCAGGTGTGCCATTTTCAGGGTTAAAACATTAAAATATAGCCTAAAAGTTAAAATATGGCCTGTCTGGGGGTCCCCGAGGAGAGGTTTGGGAACCACTGCCTTAATGCACGACTTCTGACCAGCCCCTATTGGAAGTTTTTGCCCTTTCAGACACTCAAAGATGCACCACGTTGGCTTCAGGACTACACCTACAAAGCATGTCACTGTTATCCTCCAACAGAAATTAATCTTTATTTTTGACATGACATAATGTGCTATACATGACCACTATACAGTTTTTTGTTTTGTTGTTGCTTCTAGTCTGCATTGTGTTATTTATAAAGAAGAATCTATATTTTGTATTTGTATCCCTTTGTGTACTTTTTAACTCTAAATTTTGAAACAGTATGGTCAGTGGGTTGGTGTTGGCTACAGATCTATCAATAGATGCAACATTGTGTAGTTGGTGAACAAATTGTTCAGCTGTTTGTTGTTGTAGATTGTATGATTTATACATAGACCACAGCAAAGAGAATAGAAGAATAGAATGTCATAATGTTTAGGAACCTGATGGAGATTGTTCTGCCTGATTACCTCCATCTGTCTTTTTTAGGCACCGTCTAAATTAATTACACTGGCTTGGTTTTAGATTGGAATAGAACAGAACCGAAAATGTGTAGGCAGTTTAGACACCTCCTGATAGATTGTCAACCTTGTTCAGCTAGATATCTCCAGTGTCGTTTCAGGCACCATCTGACTGGCCTAGTGCTTTACAGCATGCTGATTTAGAACAGAGAAGTATACAAAAGAATAATCGGGTATAAATTAGACCACCTGTGTGCCTATCAAGCACCTAATAGATTGCTATTTTCTATCTTTTCATGCACAGCGCGCACTGGCCCCAACCTTGAGTGCATGTGGGAAATCTGGAGTTGAAGATAAGGACGTACTCAGCTGTTCATGCAATTGACAGACCCTGTGAGCCTGTGAACCGTAAAATCCAATCTACGTTACAGACTGATTCACAGAGAGGGGTCAGATGGAAATCAGCAACTATATTTCATGGCAACCAGGTGTAACATTACATGTTATTATGTCTTCGTTTACTATGTCCTCTATTCGAAATATAGCCTACTTGTCTAATAATTGTCGGTATTATATTATGCAATCGTAGAGTCATGTCACACATTAAATTTGTATATATTGACATATTATACTTTGTAAATTCCTTACCATTAAATCGAGGAAGTCTCATCCAAAGTAAAACTTTATTATTTTATGGAGATAATTCATCTCTGAGTTCAATACGTCTTCATTTGTCTTAAGAAACCTTAATCCTCCTGACCTATAAGTTCACCCGAAATGACCAATCACTCTCTGCGACTGTTTCAGATAACCGATTAGTTATTGTATAACATAATAGTATCATCTGATAGAATGTCCAAACACGCCGAAGAGTCTTTTGAAAATTACGCAAAACGGTCCGTGGCAAAACACATCGTCTATGCGCCCGTGGTCATGAAGGTGTGGGCAGCGAATGCCTTGAGTGAAAAGGACCGGAGTGAGCGATTTGCGTGAAGCGCAGAGTCTGTCGGGTAGAGTAGCCTGCACACAGCTTGTGATCACAGCCGCGGTTAGAGAATTGCCTGACGACTCAAAATGAAATTTTCGCTGCTCTATCGTTTGCAATATCGACTTCAACCTTGTCTGACTGATAGCCTGCCTCATGATGACCCGGTTGGTCATGTGACAAAAACGCAAACTTGTGGCCATCAGAAGGAACAAGCTAATTAATTACTCTGAAACACTACTTCAAAATATGGATTATGTGGCACTGCATGCTGGAACAAATGACATTATGCAGATATGATTTGTCCATAACTGTTTCTTCCCAAAAAAACGTTGTTGTCACTGTCCTTTTCCAGATTATACCATCAAACCCACAACATATTGCTAATGTATTGTTTCACCAACTGGTCTAGATGAGACTACCAGGCAATTCAGTTAGGAGTTAAAGCCATCCCGCATTATGGAAATATGAAGGGAATTACAGTACTGGCCCCTGGAGCAGAATAATTTGAAAGATGTTTTTTCAATGTCCTTATTTGCTTAGTGGGGCCATTCTGTTTTACCTCTATATTACATTTGACTTAGGCTATAATCGTGAAATGAATCACTGGAAATGACAGCATTGATCTACAATAAATATCATCAAGTAAATATATTGACCATATACAAATCTGGAAAAAATAAGAGACAAAAAAATCATCAGTGTCTCTGTTTTAACTATTGTATAGCATTTCGTTAAAATTATTATATTTTTTAAATGGACAACGTTTCTTCCAAAATCTAATAAAAATATTGTCGTTCCAACGCATTCTATTGGCGATATGTGGGTATACTGTAGGCCTACGTAATGTAAATTTTGCCACATTATGTAAGCAGACTTATGTTTTGGATATGCTCATTCAAATGTGAGCTTTCGGAATGTATTGAAGTCAGTTTAAGGTAAACTGACTTTTTTATGTTTCATAACCATATAAGGCTTTACATTTCCCTGACTCGAAAAGTAGGCTACACGTGTAGGATTTTTTTGTTTTGTACGGAAGAGTTGGGACTTTTCCCGGTAGGTGGTTAGTGTTTCGCAGCCGCGAGGTCCGGTCTGAAAGTAGTTATATATTGGATGTTTTTAACAACACAATTTAGACCGCTGGTTTAAACTGTGCAGCCTCTGCTCAGCCCGTACGGCGAGCCGCAGCAGCCTGACTGAGCATTCACACCAGACATTTTTAGTGGGTGTCGGGGAGACAAGTCTCAATGTATTCTCTATGGTAGGAGACGAATTTGAACACGCCAAGCAGTGGGAAAGAGTAGTGCCTGTGGTATACTCGACGTTCACGACCTGGCGTGCGGCAAGGTGAAGTCAAAATGACGTAGATTTTGCTGCCGCAAGGGAATTTAAGCGTGCGGTACAAAATGTTCCCGACCTGGCGGGCGCCAAAGTGACGTCATGGGAGCGCCATAACTATTTATAGTTGTGCATGGTGCTCGCAACACTAGTTGCAGTCTTCTCCTGAACAGATGTGTCACAACTGAGGAGAGGCTACCGACTTTGATATTTCTACAGACTAGAAGAAGAAGAAAAAGGTAAACGATGGCAGAACTGGCAGCAGCATTGAATGTCAACAGTGGCTAAGATTATCTTAACTGTGTTGTTATGAACCATTTACAGTTTTATTATGAACCATTAACTGTGTTATTATGAATCATTTACTGTGCCCTCAAACTCGTCTACCCTAATCTAACTAATCTACATTTGGCGAAACCTTGGAACGCGCCAGGTCGGGAACGTCGTCGAGTATACCGCAGGCATTAGAGCGTGTGAGCCAAGGGCGCGCACCACTCTTTTTTTTCAGCAGCGCAAGCCAAAGCCCTCCATTGGAGCGCATTGCACCCATTTGTAGACTGTTGAGGACTTGGCGGGGCAGGCGGTGTTCAGACATGCGTATGGTGTGCCCTATCCAGCGCAGATGCTTTGTGGCCACAGTTGCTTCCATACAGATTGAGTTAGTGTTTGTGAGGATGCTATATGGGGGATTCGATCTTCCCAGGACAAACTGAGAATGTTCTGCAGGCAGCGGATATGGAAGGGCTCTAGATTGGTGATGTGCTGGCGTTATGGGGTCCATGACTCTGCCCCATGAAGCAGAGTGGAGAGACATACCACATTTTAAACAGCAACCCTTGTATTGACCTTCAGGTTATGGTTTTCATAAACTCTGCTGCGTAGTTGCCAAAAGATGAGGCTTTATTTATCCAGGTGTGTATTTCTGTGTCAAGGGAGCAGCATGAGGACAAAGTGGAGTCGAGGTAGGTGAAGTGGTCCACTGATTTAAATGGAGCACTGTTTATGTAAAAACTAGGGGGTGTGGGGGCAGAGGTGGTGAGATAGGACATGACCTCGGTTTTTGGAGTGTTAACCTGTAGGCCAAAGGATTAGTACAGACTGGCTATTGTGTTAAGGGCATGCTGCAGAGAGACCGGACCGTGAGCTAAGATTACAAATTCATCAGCCTACTGAAGCTCACAGATTTGGTGGGTCTTTGTCTGACACCCATGATTAAGGGTATGTATGACAACTGGTCAAAATACCAAAACATATGCAATCTTTTCAGACCGCAAATAATGCAAATAAAATATGTCTATAAATCTTTAAACACAATGCAAATGTGTAACTTAGGAAGAGTTCAGAAATCAATATGGATAGGCCTATTCTTTTTTACCTGCGTGCCCCCTACTCACACCCACACACACACACACAAACAGACTAGTTCTCTTCTGGAGACTTCTGACCAAGTGACCGTAACCCAACACACTGCAACAATTTTCAGAGGCATATGGTTTCATTGGTGTGCCCAAATGCATGGCTGTGCCTGTCTTTGGTTTTCCCGATGTCACTACTATGATCTTACCTGTTTTTGGCTAACAAAATCAATATTTGTAATTCATTTTTGGTGGAAAATAATATTTGTATAATAAAAAATTGGCTTTGCATGCACTTTGGCTTTTGTTCTTTCTGAATAATTATTTTTTATTGAACACAACATTACTATATGGACAAAGCAAGTAAAGTACCCATTGCCCTTTTAATTTGAAATAATTTTTTGATGAAAACAAAGTGACACTTAATTCCTGCTTCATATTTACTGAATTGATTGAACGGTATAGAACCTCCCTCATAATTTTCTCTTGTTTTGTCAAGACCATTATATAGGGCAGATTTTTCAACTCTGGCCTTGCAAGTCAGTTCCACACCATTTTTCCATTGCAACCATCTAATCTGCGAATGATTTGCACCTGGTATACCAGGTGGGTCAACTAATGATAAGGTAGAACAGAAAACCAGAAGGCTTCAGATCTTGTAGGGTAAGATTTTAATAACCCTAAAATAGTTTCAGGCTATTCCTTCTATGCTTGCTACAGTATGTTAGGTTGGTTGAGCACTAGTGTTGCGCAAAGCAGATATATTTAGGAGTGAGGTAGGAATGGGAAATGGGACACCATACCAGTACCATGCATAGTTTGGAAGAGACTTGTCCAAGCATCTCCAACCCTGGCCCTGGAGAGCTACTGTCCTGATTATTTTCACTGCGACAGTTTTAGCACACTTGATTCTAATGATTAGCTGGTTGATAAGCTGCAAGAGGCTACATTTTGTGCAGTTGGAGTGAAAACCTACAGGATGGTAACTCTCCAGGAATGGAGACCCCTGGACTAGACCAAATCAACTTGCACATTACCCCTTTCCCCTTCTGATCATTGACAGTTTTCTAGCACAAAGAAAGACAAACCAACATTTCTCAGAAAGACAACTATTATCTTTGTCACAGAATGGAACAGCAAACATTAATCTGCCCATTTTCATGCTGGCCTGACACACTCAGGAGCATAGATTACTATGCAGACCTGGGATCAAATATCATTTAAAAATATAGCCGCAAGCTGCGATTTGCGGGTTCAACCCTTTTTTCTCAATAGCGACTTCAAAGTAATTTCACACAAGGTTGAACATTGTTATAAAACATATGCTATGATTTTTATGATCTATAGGTTGATTTATGTCATTCCACATGCAGTTATTATACATTTAAAGCGCCCCCTAGTGGTCAATTTGAATGAGACTTTCAGGGTGTGGTTCAGTTACTTATTAAGAGATTTGTCATGATTGGAGAATAAATATGCAATTACTAGTAACATTTGTGTATTTGCACTCACCTATCTTGCACTTGTAGCGCCCCTTAGTGGTCAAGATATATGAAACTGTCTGGGTATATGTTAGGAACTTATCTGAACACATCCAGTGAGTTTTGTGATGATTAGCCTTACGGTTGCTGATTTGTATTCATTTATGTTGAGAGCCACTCCCCTTTCAAAGTTCATTGGTCAATAACTTAAAATGTAATTGAGATTGACTTGTTTTGTTCAACTTCAAATAAGCTTGATCCAATAATGATTCACTGAAAATGTGGTGGCAGTCGGAGCTACAGTGTAGGAGAAGATAAAAGCACCCCCTAGTGGTCAATTTGAATTAGAAATGCAGGGCGCGGTTCAGGGACTTATGATGATATATCCTGAGAGAATTGCCATTATTGGCGATTGAATATACGATAAATAGTACAATCTGTGTAATGCTACTATTTTGTGCTTGTAGCGCCACCTAGTGACGCATGTATATGAAACTGTCTGGGTATATCTGGGGCACTTATCTGAACATATCCTGTGAGTTTTGTGACAATTGGCCCTACGGTTGCTGATTTGTGTTCATTTATGTCCAGAGCCACGCCCCTTTTGAAGTTCATTGGTCAAAAACTTGAAAAGTAATGAAAATATTGACATGCTTTATTCAACTATTAATAAGCTTGATCCAATGATGATTCACTGAAAATTTGGTGGCAATCGGAGCTATGGTGTAGAAGAATGTCAATAATGTTTTTTTTCTAAATATTCAAAATGGCGGAATAGTTCACACCTGTGGTTCAACATTGTTATAAAACATATCATGCAAGTTTTGTAACAATTGGACAAAAAATTTATGATCTATAGCTTGATTTGTGTCATTCCACGTGTAGTTATTATACATTTAAAGCGCCCCCAAGTGGTCAATTTGATTAAAACTTGCAGGGCATGGTTCAGTTACTTATGAGGACATGTCCTGAGAGATATTTTATGATTGGAGAGATATTTTTGTAATTGAGATATCAACATGGTTTATCTTATTTTTAATAAACTTGGTCCAATGATGATTCACTGAAATGTTGGTGGCAATCGGAGCTACGGTTTAATAGGAGATGTCAAAAATGTGTTTAAAAAAAAAATCAAAATGGCGGAACATTTTTGTAGGCGGACCTTATTGGTTCTTGGGGGCTTTTTTGTAGAGCACACTGAGCTGCACCTGTGTGAGAAATTTCAAGTCAATCGGACTTATGGTGTGAGGGGCGTGGCCTTTCAAAATTTACATTTTGAAGCCTTCCCTGGCCAAGTTGGAAATATAATCCCGCCACCTAGTCCTGGGTCTTCCCCGAGGCCTCCTCCCAGCTGGACATGCCTGGAACACCTCCCTAGGGAGGCACCCAGGGGGCATCCTTACCAGATGCCTTAACCACCTCAACTGGTTTCTTTTGACGCAAAGGAACAGTGGCTCTACTCCGAGCTCTTCACGGATGACTGAGCTTCTCACCCTATCTCTAAGGGAGATGCCAGCCACCCTCCTGAGGAAACCCGCTTGTACCATGGATCTCGTTCTTACGATCATGACTTAGCCTTCATGACCATAGGTGAGGGTAGGAACAAAAACTGATCAGTAGATTGAGAGCTTTGCCTTCTGGCTCAGCTCTTTTCGTCACAACAGTGCGATAAATTGAGTGTACTACCTCCCCCGCTGTGCCGATTCTCCGACCAATCTCCCGATCCATTGTCCCCATACTCGCTAACAAGAATTTGAACTCCTTCACTTGGGGTAAGAACTCATTCCCTATCTGGAGTAGGCACTCTATCGGTTTCCTGCTGAGAACCATGGCCTCAGATTTAGAGGTGCTGATCCTCATCCCAGCCACTTCACACTTGGCTGCGAACAGATCCAGTGCTGAAGGTCACAGGCTGATGATGCCATCAGGACCACCTCACCTGCAAAAAGTAGCAATGCAAAGCCCAGGCCACCGATCTGCAACCCATCCCCACCCCGACTATGCCTCGATATCCTGTCCATAAATACTACAAACAGGATTGGTGACAAAGTGCAGCCCTGGCGAAGGCCAACCCTCACCTGAAACAAGTCTGACTTACTGCCGAGAACCCAGACGCAGCTCTCGCTTTGGTCATACAGAGATTGGATGGCCCTAATTAGGGACCCCCTCACCCCATACTCCCGTAGCATCTCTCACACGGGACCAGTTCTATGTCTTTTCCAGATCCACAAAACACATGTAGACAGGATGGGCATACTCCCAGGCCCCCTTTAGGATCCTTGCAAGAGTGAAGATCTGAGCTGTTGTTCCACAACGGAATACACATTTTTCCTCTTTAACCTGAGGTTCGACTATCGGCTGAACCCTCCTTTCCAGTGCCTTGGCGTAGACTTTACCAGGGAGGCTGAGAAGTGTGATACCCCTGTAATTGGTACACACCTTCTTGTCCCCCTTTTTGAACAGGGGAAACACCACCCGGTCTGCCACTCCTTTGACACTGTCACAGACTTCCACACAATGTTGAAGAGGCATGTCATCCAAGACAGCCCCTCCACGCCCAGAGCTTTCAGCATTTCTGGACGAATCTCACCAATCCCTGGGGCTTTGCCACTGTGGAATTGTTTGACTACCTCAGTGACTTCCACTAGGGAAATTGACGACAATCCCCCATCATCCTCTAGCTTTGCCTCTAATATAGAGAATGTATTAGTTGGATTCAGGGGTTACTAAAAGTGCTCCTTCCACTGCCCTATTACCTTCTCAGTTGAGGTCAAAAGAGTCCCATCCTTACTGTATACATCTTGGATGGTTCCCCACTTCCCCCTCCTGAGGTGGTGAATGGATTTCCAGAAGCACCTTGGTGCCGACCGAAAGTCCTTCTCCATGTCTTCTCTGAACTTCTCCCACACCCAGTGCTTTGCCTCTTTCATGGCAGAGGCTGCAGCCCTTTGGGCCCTTCGTTACCTTGCAACTGCCTCCGGAGTCCTCTGGGATAACATATCCCAGGAAGACTCCTTCTTCAGTCGGACGGCTTCCCTGACCACCGGTGTCTTCCCCCACCCTTTGACCCAACTCACCATATGGTGATTGGTTGACAACTCCGCCCCTCTCTTCACTCGAGTGTCCAAAACATACAGCCTCACATAAGATGAAACAATTATAAAATCGATCATTGACCTTTGGCCTAGGGTGCTATGGTACCAAGTACACTTATGAGCATCCCTATGGTCGAACATTGGTTTTCGTTATAGACAATCCATGACTAGCACAGAAGTCCAACAACGAACAACCACTTGGGTTTAGATCAGGGAGGCCGTTCTTCCCAATCACACCTCTCCATGTGCCCACGTGTGCATTGAATTGTCCCAGCAGAACTATGGAGTCCCCTACTGGAGCCCCCTGCAGGACTCCATTCAAGGTCTCCAAGAAGACTGAATACTCCAAAATCCTGTCTGGTACAAATACACAAACAACAGTCAGAGTTCCTCCCCCCCCACAACCCACAGGCATAGGGAGGTGACCCTTTCGTCCACCTGGGTGAACAACAACATAGCGGCGCTCAGTATCCCCACACCCGCCCGACGCCCCACACCTTCAACCAACCAACCTAATTTAATATTAAAGAATGAAAAACTAACATTTGGTTGGCTATGCCTTTTATTTATTTCATTGAATTCAGCAACCAAACCATACTTCCTAGTATTTGCTTAGTCTCTCAAAAGGCTATGGAGGAATGGTCAATGTAAAACTGCCCATGTTGCCCAAAAGATTCTAGACATCCAGTGTCTTGCTGATGGTGGAGTCATGTACATTGGCCTTAGCTGAGGCGAGAAAGGCCTGCAGGCCTGACTTCCTGAATGATTTTCCACCTTGCTGGTGGAGGGATTTTGGCAGGAAGGCCACTTCTGAGAAGATTCACTTCTGTCCAAAGCTGTAATGGTTGCACAGTATGGCTCTGAATGTGGTTTGGTGAAGGCACAGGGCCTACATCATACCGATTGCAGGGCTTGCACTCACTTGGCATCCAGTTTACCTCTGATCACCAACTCAACTGATGCTGTATTACACTGTTAGCAAGTCAGTTAGAATCACGAAAATCCAGATGCTAGGTGCTACCCCTGAGTGAGGTGCTAATTGCTCTTGAACTTGAGCACTGACCAAGCTTCCTTTGGGGCTGTGGCTCACTACAGGCATCGTTAGCAATTTCAGGCATTTACCAGTTTACATCTGATCACTATCTTGCTGTCTGCTGTGTTATTCTCCACCACCCACTGATAGCATCTAGCGTCTAGATATTTCTACCGGAATCCAGATGCTAGTCACTACCTCAGAGCCAATCAGAACATGCAGGGAAATGTCAACGAAAGTGAGAGAAGGAGAACGAATGACTAGAAGCGGAAGTAGAAGAAAAGAAGAATGTGTTTTTCCGGTGGCTACAAAGATGTGACATAACTGTTTATCAATCGAGTTCTTTGACAGCAGATTGGACATCTACTGGACTTTACAGGTTAGTTTCCATTTACTAATTGAATTTGCTATGCAGCTTTGTTTTTGCATAGTCAATAGCTACATAACGTTATCTACCTTAGCTAGTTAAATATCACTTGGGGAGGTAAGGCTGATTAATAATTCAAAAAAGAGGAGACATTAAGTTTTTGGATATTTTTTATTACCAATAATTTAAAACAGGATAATTGGCCAGCCTGTCTGTAATCTGCATCTATAGAATGGGGTGTGGGTGTCAAGCAATGGTAATGGAGTACCGAATAGTCAAAATGTCAGTGTGCGATTGTTTATCTTCCCTACCTCAAAATATACTTTTTTCTGAATCATGTGATCTATATTTAGGAAAGTTACTACATACACAACGAGTTGTCCATTTGCAGCTAGCTTTGTTTACAATGTTCTGGCTGCAGTGCATGCTATGTAACTAACTACTAATCATACATCATTTTTTCAACTCCATGCTGTAACTGATAATTTAATGGGGAGATTCAGGCCAGGTGGAAGACACTGAGGACCCAGTACACCAAGGCGAAAAAAGCCAGTAGCCTAAGGTAGAGCTGCTGAAGTGGGCACAGCAAATCTGTATTCTTCAGAGACTGGACTATTTGGCTCCCCATATTAGATGCAGAGCCTCTGTCTGCACTATGGACTCCCAGGTACTTAAATGTCAGATATATCTACCATCTCCATTGTTGAAGAATTCATTCAGACACCAAAGGGTACATGGGTAACTTTGCATTTCTCCCACAGTCTTTAAGATCCAGTTTAACTAACAGCAACCAGTGCACTTGTTATTAAATGTTTTTGACTCTTTTTTTTAGGTTACTGTTGATGAGGACAGTTATAGCCAGCCAATTGGGACACCCTCATCTTTGGCTAAGCCCTGGGATCCTCCTCCAAAATAAACTCAGATTTTTTCCTTTTAGAATAATATCGCTCGTTTGAATTCATTGCAATAATCATTGTGAATTCATTACAAAGCTAGTGAATTGTAACCAAATACAATTGTATTGTGTGTAAAGAAACAATAAGAGTAAGTGATAAAAAATACATTTAACATGTTTTCAACAACAACTTTTCATTATAAACAGTAACAAATATGTTGTACACAGAATTTGATTGAATATATTCTCAGTCTCATGTGAAAACACGATTACATTTGAAAACATTCACTAGAGTCGGTTTTATCCAACAATAGACACATTTTAGCAACACATGAACATAGACCCACTAACTAGCTATGAGTTAACAATGTTTATTGTAATGAATTACGAGCGCTATTATTTTGAAAAGTAAAATCCGAGTTTGTGTTGCCAGCATCTTGTAAAGAGCATCCACCAAATACCCCACCATCCAAAACCTGTCCATTGCATCTAACAACAACATACAGGAACCTGTAATTGCTTTCCACCAGAGCCATTAACTCAATGGAGAAGTTGTGCTTGTAGAATGTAGATCCAGACTGGTATGGAGAGCGGATAGTAATGTGCAGATATAAAATGCCCGTAAGCAAAGAGGAAAGTCACACTGTTCCTGGAATCCACATGCTACCTCCTGCCACTCTTCTGAAACATCACTCTTATAAAACATCAGAAATCACATCCAATAAAAAGACAACATTATGCTCAGCATGTCAAACTCTGGAAAAAACTACAAATTTGTCCTAAATCAATTAGTATTTCTACACCAAATAAATCCTCAGAATTACATTTTTATCTTGAATTTGGGATAAATGTTGTCATTAGTTTATGGGGAGAAAAAAAACATTTTCATTTTACCCAAACACATGCAGACAATATTTTGAATTTTGAATTTGGCAGAAATGTTGGGGGTATTTCAGAATGCAGGTTTGGCAACAAGCAATCACTAATATTTCTAAATCAATTGGGGAGAAATAAGCAGTTGGAGTTTTTCTCCTTTTGCCAGAACTAATTGTTACCACTTATTCAGAAACCGTCAACTCTGAATTTGACAGCTCAGAGTCAGTCATTTCAGAGTTATGGTTTTAACTCAGAGTTTGTTAACCCTGTTTTATGAAATATGCTTATTGTCAGTAAGTTTTTGGAAGAAAAAAATTAAATTTCCATTTTACAACACATACCTATCAATAGTAAAACCAGAGATACTGATTATTTTGCAGTGGTCTCTTAATTCTTTCTAGAGCTGTATGTCCAGATTAAAATGCGGTCAAGAAAGCATATTTATTACCTTAAGGATTTTGTCTTATATCTTGATAGATTGCTCTACCGGTGTCTGGGATTAATTCCTCTAACTGTAGACAGCACAACCCCGAACAGATTTGACAGGCTCCTGTAACGTTCCCCTGTGAATAAAACCACGTGATCTGAAAATGTGCACCTTGTGCTACAATGTTTTGCATGTCTACTCGATGCACACTATTGGATCTGGTGAGTATTTGGTGTAAGGGCATTGAAAACATTACCAGGCAAGCAATTCAGCATTGTTTCAATGTAATTAAATTCATTTTTATGATGTAATATAATGTCAGTATAAATAATGTTAGCAAACAAATTATTGCCTCAGCTGACTGACACTATTTTGTAAATTTTCTAAAAACATGGTATTAACTTACCTGTTGCCAAAAAAGTACAGCGTTATCTTCGGTCATCTCCCACTGCAATACAGTCCCTGAAGTACTTTTCCAACATACGAGAAATTGGAATTCATACCTAATTTGGTTAATGTCTACAATTCCTTATTGAACAGTTCTGTGGTTCTTAAATAAGAGGGTCTTATCTGCCATCTATTGGGCGGAGAATTGTGCAAAAACGACATGTCGGTAGTGTCTGGAAAACAAACACCCCAGTGTGAATGGAGGCATGACGTAAGGTCGCAACAGATCGCTAAAATCGCTGTAGTGAGCCACGGCCTTTAGAGATGGCTTTGCAATCCTTGCTAGACTAATAGTTATCAGCAACCAGTGGTGCTGTTCAAACACTAAGAATACCTTTCATTGTTTCTTAATAACTAAGGAGGAATTCACGTTTTTACATCTGAAGATTGCATGTTCAATACCCTACTATAACACACCAAACAAAAAAGCATCTACTTTGTTGTCATTTGTTGTATAGGGAATTTCTCTATATACATCTTAATCATTTAGCTGACACTTGACTTACAGTAAATATAGAGAGATTCCCACGGAGCATCTTAGGGTAAAGTGTCTTGCCCAAGGACACAACAACATTTGGCACAGTCAGAATTGAACCGGGAATCTTGAGATTACAAGTCTCACTCCCTAACCACTGAGCCATCTGCACCCTCTATATATTATAACCCACAAGAAGTTCAGTGTGAAAAATAGGCAAAAATGACAAAATACAGAAAGGCAAATTCTTTTCCATGGTAACAGATGCTAAACCTTTGTGGTTGCTGGCCCAATGCTGACTTTTTTGTCCCACTTTACATTGGTTGGTAACCACTGTCCTAGGTAATGAAAAAGCAGTAAGTATAACTTTTATGGCAATTGACAGTATCTGTTTCAATGCATGAAACAGAAAGGAATCCACTGAGCAAAATAATGTGAAAGAAAGACCTATTTTCAACATTGAATTCTTAGTAGGAAAGGTAAGATCATGGCTGGGTTCATGTGTGTAAAGCCAACACTTCAATCAGACTATTCTTTCCTCACCACTGACATTAAATAAGAAAAAACTTTTAACTCACTTTAAATCCCTAAAATTCCTTGTTGTATTAACATATTCCAATCCTAATCACTTGAATCAATTGAAGAGTCCTCTGTTTGCCTTTTTAAATTGAGAGCATACACCTGAAGTGAGATCATCTATCTGCTTACCAAATTTTCAATGTATTTCACATTCGTTTACTATGTTTTCTTTTGTGATTGGTATGCACTGGGGGTTGGAGGTCAACCAAGACAATTGGCTGACTCCCAATTGCTCTCCAATTAATTCACTATGAAGAAAACAGCGTGTCATTTGGAAAGATGTTGATTGTCATACCATCTGGTTCGAGAGCAGAGCTCCTTTTAGTTACAGTGAATCAAAATGAAATGTCTTATTGTCAATGTGGAGTTTGCTCCCAATACAGTGTGGAGAACAAGTATTTGATACACTGCCGATTTTGCAGGTTTTCCTACTTAAAAAGAATGTAGAGGTCTGTAATTTTCATCATAGGTACACTTCAAGTGTGAGAGACGTAATCCAAAACAAAAATCCAGAAAATCACATTGTATGATTTTTAAATAATGAATTAGCATTTTATTGCATGAAATAAGTATTTTATACATCAGAAAAGCAGAACTCAATATTTGGTACATAAACCTTTGTTTGCAATTACAGAGATCATACGTTTCCTGTAGTTCTTGACCAGGTTTGCACACATTGCAGCAAGGATTTTGGCCCACTCCTCCATACATACCTTCTCCAGATCCTTCAGGCTTCGGGACTGTCCCTGGGCAATACGGACTGTCAGCTTCCTCCAAAGATATTCTATTGGGTTCAGGTCTGGAGACTGGCTAGGCCACTCCAGGTCCATGAGATGCTTCTTAAGGAGCCACTCCTTAGTTGCCCTGGCTGTGTGTTTCGGTTCGTGGTCATGCTAGAAGACCTAGCCACGACCCATCTTCAATGCTCTTACTGAGGGAAGGAGGTTGTTGGCCAAGATCTTGCGATACATGGCCCCATCCATCCTCCCTTCAATACGGTGCAGTCTTCCTGACCCTTTTGCAGAAAAGCATCCACAAAAATGATGTTACCACCTCCATGCTTTAGGGTTGGGATGGTGTTCTCATCCTTCTTCTTCCTCGAAACACGGCGAGTGGAGTTTAGACCATAAAGCTCTACTTTTGTCTCATCAGACCACATGATCTTCTCTCATTCCTCCTCTGGATCATCCAGATGGTCATTGGCAAACTTCAGACGGACCTGGACATGCGCTGGCTTGAGCAGGGGGACTTTGCGTGCGCTGCAGGACTTAAGTCCATGACGGCGTAGTGTGTTATTAATGGTTTTCATTGAGACTGTTGTCCCAGCTCTCTTCAGATCATTGACCAGGTCCTGCCGTATAGTTTTGGGCTGATCCCTCACGTTCCTCATGATCACTGATGCCCCACAAGGTGAGATCTTGCATGGAGCCCCAGACCAAGGGAGATTGACCGTCATCTTGAACATCTTCCACTTTCTAATAATTGTGCCAACAGTTGTTGCCTTCTCACCAAGCTGCTTGCCTCTTGTCCTGTAGCCCATCCCAGCCTTGTACAGGTCTCAAATTTTTTCCTTGACCCCAGATCTATGACCGCAGTTTCAGGACCCTAGTAATTTTTTAGTCTAGATTGCAGCGTGATACAGTAAAAATAACTTTCTATCATTACAATAAGTAAGCCTTAACAAAAACCCGTACCCTAACCATAACCACTCTGAAACCTTGCTGTTAAGCCCATCTAAAATATACCTTCAGTATTTACTTACATGCTAATGAGTGAAGAGTGAAGCCCTATTGAATATCTGGATATTTTAATCTGTAGTGGACATCATTTCACTGTCTATCGGGCCACTGTCTATAACATTTATTTAAATTAACAAAAACCTCTAAATTACTAAAAGTCAATAGATGGGGCGGTTATTAATGTGTAAGTTTCAGCGAGCATGACAAACGTGTAGGTGCAGTGCAACAAAAGGCAGAAGCCCACATAACCGGCAATTTCCACCAACTGCGGAACGGCTGCGGATCCGCTCCGGAACGGCGGCGGAGTCAATAGGTTTACATTAAAGTCAATGTTTGTATTTTCACTGACTGCGGAACGGCTGCGTTCCGACTCCGTCCCAGCTCCGGCGATCCGCAGCCCTGCGGAGCAGATACGCAGAGCTTCTATTTCTGCCGGATGCCG
>JACXGM010003062.1:22827-43734 GCA_016801145.1 Umbra pygmaea | reverse complement strand
ACAGAAAGCGCTTCTCCACCATTACTACTGGAGTCAGAACAGAAAGAGCTTCTTTACCATTACTACTGGAGTCAGAACAGAAAGAACTTCTTTACCATTACTACTGGACTCAGAACAGAAAGAGCTTCTTTACCATTACTACTGGAGTCATAACAGAAAGAGCTTCTTTACCATTACTACTGGAGTCAGAACAGAAAGAGCTTCTTTACCATTACTACTGGAGTCAGAACAGAAAGAACTTCTTTACCATTACTACTGGACTCAGAACAGAAAGAGCTTCTTTACCATTACTGCTGGACTCAGAACAGAAAGAGCTTCTTTACCATTACTACTGGAGTCAGAACAGAAAGAACTTCTGTACCATTACTACTTGAGTTAGAACAAAATTAACTTCTTCAAACAAAAGGAAAACTGACATTAGTTACCATAGCAACCAGCAACACTTCGTCTATCATTATGTTAACCTAATTTGTATAATTATTTTTAATTAACACTAATACAGTATGTCTTGATTATGTCTACCCAGTTCCTCCACCCACTCCACCCATTTACTTAACTGACTCCACACTGTTATTCCATTTACTCCAAGCAGTTACTCTGCCTACTCCACCCATTTACGCGCAACGTGATCTCTCAGAAATCCGTGATACTACCACGGACATTTAACTTCAAACTCTGTGGCAGTTTCACGGAATGGCAGAAAATTCTGTGAAATAAACACGGCTTCATAACTTCTAAATCGTTGGCAGTTTCACGGAATCGCATGATGATGTAGCAGAGTGTAAATAGCGTAGATTTTGCAGGTCGGTAGGATGGGGTTAGTGGGGGTGCGTAAAAACCTGCGACTCACATACCAAGGTGTATGTGACACCAAGGTTTCTGGTTAAGGTTAGGTTAAGGGTTTGGGTAAGGCTTAGATCGAGTTAACAGCAAGGTCTCACTGTGCGCCCATCGTGGACTTTTGAAATACTATGTCATAATTATGAGATATTATGTTAATTATGCAATACTATGCCATAGTTATGAGTTATTATCTCATAATTCTGACTTTTTAAGTTGTAAAAAAAGAAAATCCTTTCTCTCTTTTTTCTCCCATTGGCCGAAATGGGCATCCATAGTTAACATATCCAAGATGAATTTTGACAATAAACAAAAAAAGATCTTGGAAAGTAGCCAAATGTGATACACATGTTTTCAAGAAATAGCACACAGATCTCTGACATTCCCAACACTTTAGCCCATATTATCATAACAGTATCCGTTCCTGCAA
The DNA here is from genome assembly GCA_016801145.1 of Umbra pygmaea. Taxonomy (NCBI): domain Eukaryota; kingdom Metazoa; phylum Chordata; class Actinopteri; order Esociformes; family Umbridae; genus Umbra; species Umbra pygmaea. The sequence continues at coordinate 42,464 of JACXGM010003062.1, read as the reverse complement.
GGCAACAACAAGTACAGGCACCAATAAAAATGGTGCAGCCCATCTGGCATTTTGGACAATGCCAGATGGTCATCAGCCTGCCCAGGCTCATATTTTATACAGTGGACAGGGAGTTTAAGAACTTGGCTGTGGTATCCCATGCAGTACAATGCATTTGCTATAAGAACAAGTGATCTGCTCAACTCCCACTAGACAGCCACTGCAGGTTAGGGCACTGGTGATGTCATTGGATTATCAGATCTCTGTGGTAGAGTGGGTACTGACTGGCTAGGAACAGTGACTGACTGAAAGTCCTCTGAAGGTCATATCCCAACAATCAAGCATTTTCAGCTGCCTCTCACTGTTCTGAGTTTAGTATCCATCTGTCTGCTCCAACAAAGACATTTGTGTTCCTGTCCTTTCTGTTGTGTGCTGTGGGAGAGAGGGGAGATTGTTGATACCCACTGAAAAGTTCTGTCCTTGTCCTAAGAACCAAGTTCCTTGATCAGACCGGCTGATAAGGAAGGAACTGTATTGTCCGAAGAATTCCTCTCATGGTAAATCACTGAAATTATGTCAGTGCGTTGTATGTTAAAGATAACGTCCCTCAACAAAGGCTCTCTTTAGGTGTGTGGTGTCTTGAATCACTCTGCATATCTCCCACAAATCACACAGAAGATGCTGTGCTAATACCTTCCCTCCCAAGGCACAATAATCCAATGGTCTCCCAAGACTGCAATGCTTAACAACGTTTAGAAATATTGTCATTCAGGACAAATAGTGCAGCAGGTCATACAGGGAACCCAAGTGACGTGGGTTCAGTCATCTTCAGCTGATGGGGCACACCTGTCATCATTCCATATTCTAATTAGTAATTAGCTGCCTATTTAGGCCAGTGTACTTACCCAGTCTGGAGCACGCGGTTAGTACATCTGTGTCCTCCCACTTCCCCTAAATCTGTTTGGTTCTGTGTCTTCCTGGGGGGTGTTGGAACTGCGTACCTAGCTCATTGAGTATATTTATTGTTAGTCATAAATCACGTAGGTGTTGTGGAAAGAAGTTACACACAATATATACACCATCCTACTATGGTGGTGTGTTCCCGTTAAGGAACAGAACCATATGCCAAGACCTAAGCAGTGTGACTCAGTGTTTATGATTGTACGTGGGATCATGCTATTTCTAAATAAAAGTGTTGGTAAAGTCACATGGTGTTTCCTGTCTGATCTGATTTGAGTGAGTAAATGAATAAGAATAATACACATAACATATAAAATCATCTGTCTTAGGACACTGTACAAAAGTATCCTCAGTACTGAGTTGGGACGCTATAACATGGATTTGGGTCCCTGAAACTACAGATGAATATCAGTTTCCTTGTATCCAGTTTCCTTGTATCCAGGGTTGGTTGACAACCACCCACTTTGTCTGACTATTTCTATATTGTTCCCCATCCGCTGCATGATAAGCTTGATAAGCATGGTAACAGGGTTCAACAGTTGGGCCCTGTGAAACCCAGATATGATGCTTTGCTGGCATCCAAACTGCATGGCGTAAAATTCAGACCCAATTCGTTGACAGTGTGGCAGGTCAGTCATGCTCTCCGTCATGCTCTTATGGCCCTTAGTCACAAGGGTCAGCACTGCAGGAATGAGAGGTAGGGTCAGCACTGCAGGAATGAGAGGTAGGGTCAGCACTGCAGGAATGAGAGGTAGGGTCAGCACTGCAGGAATGAGGTAGGGTCAGCACTGCAGGAATGAGAGGTAGGCTCGCTTGTAAACCTGAAACCTAACAGGTAGTATTTATCAAGCATGACAATGCAGTGGTTGTTTTGGTGGGCTCTCTCAATGGTCTAATTCACTGCCTTGCAGCACAACTGCTTCACAGACACAACTACCGTGTCAAATAAATACACTTGGGGATAGATCAGGTACCCCCAGGGGTCCTGGTAGGGAACCACTGGTATAGAATATGGAGTGGGTCTTAGTGGGTAGGTTTGTGAGAGCGGAAGGACCCGTCATGTCTCCAACTCCTCCTCCTCTCCCTCACTATGGCTCCCATTATTACTTCCATCTACCAGGTCAATAACCTTCATAATGTGCAGGTAGGTATGCATTGAAAGTAGTCTTGAATGTGAATATTTCAGGTGAGTATTTGGTAGCAAACCAGGGTAAGACACCAGTTACTTTGTAACTGTAAGTCAAATGTGTTCATCGCAAACAATGACACTGTACGCATCACCAATTTCCCATCTTAAGGAAATGTCACTTGAAATTAGGTCAGTAGTGTAGCGGTATTTGTGGGAGGAGCTACAGACTGGTACCAGATATGTGCATCCCTATTTAAAGTGTGTTCTCCAGACCCCAGTAGCAGGCTCACATACTGTCTGTATGCCCCTGAGCACATCCACTGTAGTCTTCATAAGTTCCTCATTCTTCTCACTCCCCCTCAGTCAATGCCCCAGTGTGGTCATGATAACCTAGACTGGTCATGATAACCTAGACTGGTCACGATAACCTAGACTGGTCACGATAACCTAGACTGGTCACGATAACCTAGACTGGTCACGATAGTCTAGACTGGTCACGATAACCTAGACTGGTCATGATAACCTAGACTTGTCATGATAACCTAGACTGGTCTGGGGAAAGAGGCTGTCTGGGGATGGGGTTATTGCCAACATTGTCTAGGCTTCAATGCCCTGCTTTAAATGTGTGATGTACTCGAATCATGCATTAAAACATTTGCCTCTTTGTTATGGTATTTTCACACGTTTCGCCTTGACGATGGTGGAGAGTATGCAGCACTACAAAAATAAAAAGGGGGGGGGTGGTTATTGATACATACCAATGGCAATAGGGATACAGCATAGCTTCTGTAATGATCGTTCCACCTTCAAAAAGAGAAGTGTGCAAACTTCTGACCAATCAGTGCACGGACACTTCCAGGCAAAATGTGGGAAACTAGAAAATTTTAATAATATTATTATTATATTTTATCATCAAATTGCTCAAACTGCTGCAGGCCCCCTCGTCAAATTGCAAACCTCAAACCACACAACATTGTCTTTGGGAGTCACCATTTGCAACACTTTTCCTATTAGCATAAAATGTAGCTTTCGTCTTTATGGCGGTGATTCACGTAAACTGTAATATTAAATGATCACACCTTGCATAAGAATAAACATGGCAAGTTCAATTCTTATAAAATATAGAGCTTTAATTTATTAGTCAGCAACACCAATGGAAATGGAAGAAAAGTCATTTACACAATACAATAACATCAGCTTGATGCATTTCATCTTTTTTCATAGTCTTAACTGGCAGCACAAAAACAAAACAATCACAACATAATACAAAAACACTCAAAAACTAGAGACATCTTAAAAATACCAAGAAATTGTACAACTTTATGGTGTATCACCCTGTTTTCAAATCAAGGAGAGTAACAGGGGCCATCTGCTTTTGGGTAAGAATATTATTTAATATTGAAGACTGGAAAGGAGAGACCTATATCTGTAGGTACATTACACTGCAGTATTTTGGAGTTCTCGTTTAGTTTCTATGAGGCACTGAAGATGTCCCTCAGACCTTTGATGACATTGACCATACTGTACACTAGAACAGAAAAACCACAACAGTTTGCTTTTTAGTTTCATAATTACAGTACAAATACATGCGTACAATGAAAAGCCAGCTTCCCAAATATTTTGGTTAGTGTCACACTGTTCTGTTGTGTAAGAAAACATATATTTTTGTTTTGCATGTAAATTCGAAGAATCCAAATGAAATGAAACATGAAGACACATGAAAAGATTTGGCTCTATGAACCAACATGGTTGCTTAATGAATGTGATCTGGGCATTGCCTCATCTCACTGAATTGTGCTTTTTTTGTCAACCAAAATGGACTCTCTTCTTGGCATTGGCCAATGTTTCCTGGATATTACACCTTTCATAAGATTCATAATTCAAACCTTTGAAGGTAAAATAATAATGCCCTTTGTGCAAAATCTTAACCCTTTAATGTGCCTGCCACTCCCAATAGAGGGTTATATTGCTTGTTCCTCAGAATGTTTCCTTGGAAGGAATCAACAGTATTTATTATAATTAAGTTTCCCATTTCCCCTAATGTATTTATCAAACGTTTACTGCTGAACATTATTTAACAATGTAGCTATTCCATTACCCTGGCTGTTCAATAACAATCTGCGTCAACCTTTCCCTCTCAAAAAAATATTACCAGTAGTTGCCTTGAAAATGTTTGATGAATTGCACAAATATTACTGTTGTAATCTAGCGACCATTTCATTAATAGACTACATAATATATCTGCATATACATTTGGTTTGCCAGAGAAAATAGCAAAGACTGTAGAGAAAATACAAATTAAAACCATATCTTACTATACTAGGGTAGCCAAGTACGCAGACAGGGGTATTTGACTGTTATTTACTGAGTTCCTAGGGATAACTGACAGCTATCCAGGGAGTGGGTTTTATTTGTATATCATCTGCCATTGAAGTGAAGGGCCATTGTCCTTATGCAGTGATGGTGAGGTTACTTTAAGTTCAAACAATTCCTCCTGAACCCAGAATAATGAGTACTGGCATTCGGTCAAACCAAGCAAAAAACCAAGGTGTGTTCCCACCCAAACAGTCCAACCCTCCATGATATTTCTCTGTTTTATAATGACCCTCTTTAGCTTACTATCAACAGAGTTTACCTGCCAGTTTACATTCTTAATAGAGCTGTCCGACAATGGAAATATGAGAGTTTTGTAATGACAATAATAACATAATAAAATTAATAACAATAATATTTGCCCAAAATGGTACCTATACACAAAGAGCATTTTTTCTATAAGTACAAAGTAACCCACAGAATGCTACTATATACAACCTACAATAAATACTGTGTATCATATACTTTATTGTTAAGGGGGATGTGGGGTTTGTTTGCGTTTTTTGTTGTTCCAGTTCCATTTCTTTGTGATTTTCTTTCACCTCGTCTCTCTTAAATTGAGTCTTTCCCAGTTTCCGCAGGGAGCAGTTATGGTTTGGCAGATAAGAGACCCCCTCATGTCTCCACCTCCTCACCCCCCTCCTCGCCCTCATCTCGCTCGCCGTGATGTCGCCTGTTGCGTGGTTTCTTCTGCTCCTTGAGCTCTTTCATGTCTTTTTCCTTGATGGCTCCCATCATGGGGTCTCCCATCTGCCAGTAATCCTGGCAGTACTGATTGATCAGGCCCATCTCTGGCTGGCTCAGGATGGTCAGTAAGTCCTTGTACTGGCCCGTGCTGGCCTGCAGTTGAGACGGCCCCAGGCCCAGCTCCCCACCCTCCACCAGGACATTGTTGATGGCCCGGCCCGACAGGACAACCAGCTGCAGCCTGACCAGCGTGTGCTTGAAGTTCTTCTCCGTGGCTGTACACTGGTACACCCCGGAGTCTGAGTGCTGGAGGGAACGAAGGAGCAGACCTTGATCTGTCTTCAAGACTCGCCCATCAGAGCGCATCTGTGTGAGAGAGAGAGAGATCTACTACTACCTGTATATTGTTCCACTAACACAATCCACATAGACCTGCAGCTACACTGTATATAAGTCAGTCAGTTTCACGTCAATATAAATGCTATAGTGATGTTTTTGTATGCTCTCCTGGTGTATGCTTGAAATTTCTCCTACAGTGTGATTACCCGCTGACAGCATATATACACTGAATCATAGGTGCAGAGGATGAGCCTAAAGAACCCTCTCAATACAGATTGGCAAGGAAGCCAATAAAACAAATTATACACTGTAGCGTCAAAATCAAAAGAGAACAACATAGTCAAAGGGTAAGAAACTGAGTTGATTCATGGATGGGCCCTCCTTTGGTGTTATTGATGAATGTATAGTGACACTTTTATGCCACTGCTCTAGCACAACAATACTAAAAAGCTTTAGCTTTCAGATGATACGTAGTGCAGCTTGATGTTGACTGGGGAACGTCATGTTTTAAAAACGCTAAAACCTGTATGGAGGTTTAATCAATGACCCTTCATTAGAAAAACCCTGTGGTTTATGGTTTACTAATCTACTATGACACTGAGGGCAGAAGACCACTCACCTCTTTCCGACGGTCACTGTTGTCTTTCTGGAGGTGCCACTTGATAGCGGCGTGGGGAGAACGTGCCTGACACTCCAGGAAGGCGCTGCTACCCTCCACTCCGTACTGAACCATCTCCAGGGTGTTCTTATTGACTGACAGAGGAAGACGCCATGGCAGTTATGGATTAAGTATTGTCCCACAAAAGACCGAAAAGACAAAATGAGTCCCACAACCAAGATTTTAATTCAGATCATTTTGATAGAAATGTTTTAGATTTAAATCAGATCATTTTGATAGAAATGTTTTAGATTTAATTCATATCATTTTGATAGAAATGTTGGCCTGTGATGACTTCAATCAGGAGCATGCAACCCCAGGCTAAGAGGACCAGAACACTTCTGGGTTTCATCCTTCTAAAAGACCATTAGAATCGACTGACTCCTGGGAAAGCATGTAATGAAATTAAGCTAGCAGCTGGAAAAACAATCCAGAAGTGTCTCGCTCCTCCAGGACCTAAGTGTCCTATCTCTGCCATAACCTCGGTCAGGCCCCATCCACACTGTGTGGCTGACATATACTGGCCTTACCATTGGAGTTGAAGCCCCTGCACTGTCGGATGGGGTTCCCGTACTTTACGTCCTGCCTCCGGCTGCGTCTAAAGGGGTCAGACCAGTATTCCCCAATAGAGAAGAGAATAAATTACCAAGCAAAGGCAAAGCCATTCAACTTTCATTAAAGCCATTCAATGAGTAAGCAAATTAAAAAGCCATACAATAAAGTATAGAGACATTCAATAATAAGTACAATCATTGAATAACCTCTATGCTAGTAACAAGCTATAGAGCTAATTAATAATTTATCAAGCCAAATCTCAGTTCGCAGAAGCTCATGCTGAAGCTCACCTCTTCTGAGAGGCAGAATAACGAGAGCAGGACTTTCCGTCCCAGGCGCAGTAGGGGTCCCGAGCCAGGCAGCAGTCAGCACACGCCTCCCCGTACACGTCACAGCGGTGGAGGGCAAGGTGGGTCACTCCCACAGCAGAGGACACGTACAGCTGTTGCTGTGAGAGGACAGAGTGAAGGAAGATGTCAGATAATAGCTGAATAAAGAAATATTTTGCTAATATCAGTGTGAGTAAACTGAACACTCTGAGTCTTCCATGTTCTTCAGTTCAGAGGCTCACAGAAGCCAAGAGGCCAGCAGAGCTCGAACAATATCATGTTACATTATACTTTGGTTTAAACAAACGTATATAGTTTTCCATTGTCCTAAGAAAATGTCCCTTCAGGTTATACAATCAGCTGTAAAGAATCCATAATTCGATCAGCCAAATTGTGAAATTGTAACCCTTTTAAAGAATGATAAAGTAATTTATACCAGGCCAACAATTTCAACCGCATTGAAAGACACCACAAGAGTCTAATGCATTTGCCATACTTCTCTATTCACTGTCTTGACCAGACTGCAGGCATGCTATGAATTATGAAGGGAAACTTTAGATCCACAGCCGTACACATGGAGTATATAGCATTCCTAAGTCCTTTCTCTTCATTTAATTCAATCGCCTGTCTTTACTCTGGGAAAGATATATTTCTTGATTAGGTAAGCTTTTATACAGTCATGCTTACCCTTTTGGATGAGATTTTCATTGTGGTAACTGGAGTAGGCACCTGGATGTTGGAGACAATGCATTGGTGAGTCTTCTAAAGTAGCTGTAGTTTAAGTCCACATTAATAGGAACAGAAATAGAGAGCAGAAACACTACAGCTCACCTTAAACACTTCCACCTCCTCCAGCACCAGTTCCTCAGTCTGCTGGTCATCTCTGGGTAAAACGATCACTTTCTGCACCGTCCCTCTGTCTGTGGCCCAGGGAAAAACCTCGGATTGAACACCACTCCACACACCTGTTGCTTACTGACACTACCGTGCAACTCTTTGTGTTAACCTTTGACCTCCTCTATACGTGCAGCATCCCTTTCACTTGGTTAGTAACCTGTCAGATGATCTCCTCTTTTTCTATCCTGTGACCTGTTCTCCAGGAGCCTGGCCGCGCCCTGACAGAACGTTTGATTTCTGTTCCGAGGCATTCCTGAGCGCAGGATGCCGGAGATTTATTATGACTGTTAATGTGCCCCAACACAGCTCTCAATGTGTGTTTCTGACAGAGGCTCAAAGGACAGACATTCCAGTGAGTCAGGGCATAGAGGAGCACGCTGCACTCCTAGAACGACCCATTAGTCTGCCGGAGAGGCAGTGCAGAACAAATATGCACACAAAAGAGGTAATGTGCCGCACGTATGGGCCTCGCGCTGGGGAAATGATGTCACAGTAGCTTCTTAAAGGTTCAAAGAAAGGAGGCAAAAATAAAAATGTCTAGGTTAGATTAGTTTGATAGATTCTCTTTCTGCAGCCCCCGCCGCCAGGCGCCTACCTCACCCCTCGCCCTGCAGGGACAAAGGTGTTTACCTCAAGTGAGGATGCAAATAATGAGCCTGTTTAGAGCATTTCTCCTGATAAAAAATAGGGAGAAACTAAAGCAGGCTGTCAGGGGTTTTACTGTGCATGGTGAATATTACGCAATATTAACTCTTTTATATTGTGAGGCCTGATTTTTTTTCCATACTGCCATTGTGACCAGCATGTATTTAAAAAGAAAATGGTGAAAATACAAATGTATAGCCAAGAAATATTATTTTGTATTGCTATAAATAGTATTATAATATCTGCAGTTTAGCCTTGCCTCATTCTAAAAAAAAAACACATCAAGTTGAGACGTCCTCTGATACAATTCTCTCTAAGCCATTGTGTTCACATTGCTCACACTACCACATAGCATGCTGGAAGTAGAACACATGATGCAGAACATTGTAGAACCCTATATTAATGTGCCTTACTGTATGGTGATAAAAGTATATTTTACATGAATACAGGCTAATGAGGACTCACCAGTCCCCAGGAACAGGACCTCATAGTTCCCATCTGCAGCTGCCACCTGGTCCACAGTGATGGTGGTGAACTCATAGTCCACATTGGTCCTGACCACCAGGGGGCGCTTGTGTACTGGGTACACAGCATTGTACATTGTAGGGTGGTTCCTCATGAAGTTAATCACCTCATCTGGGTAGTCCTTAGTGGATTTCATGTTAGGGGTGAACGTTCCTCCAGGACACTGGGGTTGAAAATAAAACAAGCCCTAAAACATCTCTGTTTCTGATGAAGAAGCAACAACAACAACCCCATTAAACACCATTGGTTAGAAGACTATTAGTGGAATTGCAGCCTCCGTTAGTACATTTTAGTCATGTAGTAGACGCTCATATAGAGTTTCTTATAGTTTAGCGCATACTTTGTATGATACATTCCTGAAAGAGGCAGGGGGTGTATTTGAGCACTGCTATAGCGGGAGGCCACTTTGAGTGGGTATGAAGGCAGATGTTTGTGTCTTGCTTGACTGACAGATTGTTTCTATTTGTGGTCTGAGTGCCTGTCATGCCGGCTTGGTGTGGTAAGCCTGGGTCACGCAAGGGTGAGGCTCACCGTCCCGGGCCGAGGGTAGGGGATCTTCCCGGTGTAAGCCACCCACTGGTAGTTGGGACCCTCTTTGTGCGCGAAGGGTCCATTGAAGACCTGGCGAATGTCAGCCATGGAGTAGACGCACACGGCTGAGCCCCGGAACACTGAGCTGTGTGGGGAGAAGAGAGAGCACTAATCGGGTTAACTGGAATAAACCACGTGAGAACATTATGACAATGAAAATATATTACAATGAAGGTGTCTGTGTTCAGGCATGGCCACTCACCCTGAGACAGAGAAGACTCCGTAGATTACTGGGTTCTTGGTGTCGTGGGTCGGCTGTATGTAAACATCCCCTGAAAGACAGAGAAGTGCGCGCCGGGAATTACGGCAATGCCGAACGAACACGCTAAAGAAACATCACGTTCCACAGCACAACGCTAATATTTACTCTAGTCAACCCGTCAAAAGCTATTGAGTCAAAGACCCCATGACTCTCACACCACTTTCAAAACGTGAACTGCCATTCGAACATGCAAATCCGAATGGGTGAAGGACGTGACTCAGTGTGGTTGGTTTGGAAAGGGCTCTAATCGCTGCAGAAAAATTAATTCTAGGGGTCCAAGAGAGAAATGCCACATAGGAATGGGACCTCTGTTTCGGTCCCAGGTGGCCCTAGGAGAATACATACAGCAAGATGAGTAACGTCCTCAGACCCACTCATCACAGTACTGAGATGTGGGTGTGCTTCTGTTTAAGGGGTACCTGCCACTGGTCAGAGGATAACGACACAGCATGTCTCCTTGAACGAGCCTCTGTAGAGAACTCTTCAAATTGAATGGAAAATATTATGTTGACATTAAATAAACAACATACCTTATGATAGATTAAACATTGTAGAGTTTACTGTTCGTCTTGCTTAGTGGGCACATTTTTAACCACTACGATTAGTCATTTGACATACTTGGAAAAAAAAGAGTTTGCCATAGTTCGAACTTGACCACAGTGTCATTCAGGACTTTCCCAGGGGAGGGTGAAGCAGGGCATATGGTCCTTGTGTCTTCTTAACCACCTCTTATCCCCAGACACACAGTCACATCAACGTACAGTATTTATGCACACACACACACACAATTCATGTCCCACAGCTGCTGAAGACAGAATGGCGGAACGGTCACGGGTCACTACGGCCAGAGAGAGCAGCCTGTCAAACAACAGATGAGCCTGGCCAAGACACAGCTGTTCCCTTACAGAATCCAACACACTACAATACCACAGACACAGACCAATCAGGAGCTCAGTACAGGTACGGTACTCAGTAGGAAATATTATAATGGCTTAAGGCTACTTCATTAGAAATAAAACTACTCTGACAAGTCAGAGAACAGTTGGCAATAAGGAGGCTTTCATTTGCATGTTAATAAGTGCTATGAATGGATACTCCCAAAGCCCCGTCTTATTCCTACTTTTTGAAAGGAAACAAAAACTCAATCTCCACCCTTTTGTTTCCAGATATCGTTATTATTTTTTCGGCTGGAGCTCTGCCTGGATTCGGGTACAAGTTGTCAGGTAGAGCTACATGTTATTCTACTTCACAGCGTAAATCCTCTGGCTGTTTGTCATCCCATAATATTATTCTTCTGCCACACCACAGCAGGGTTGGACGACTCATCAGAATTTCCTATAAGGACTCCATGGTCATTTTTCCCTCAGGGCTTCATTAATTCACAGGGAACATGGAATCGGTTCTCCTCATTCAGGCAGGGATGCACTTTGAAACCAGTCTCAGGGTTTTACTAAAACATAGTTAGACGTGGGTGCAATGCCCGTTTATAGAAATGTACTTTATTTATTAATAACATATTTCATACATACAGTATACATTGTTGCCTTGACAGTACAGTACCTGTGTGCTTTCTGACATCTGTCGAACCTCTGCTTCCTATAGTCGTGAGGTACAGTATGTATGTTGTTACTGTATGGACAGCTATTAGTTGCCTTTAGTAAGTCCTGTTCATTAGGAGACTGCAGCACCCAGTCCTTTTAATACATTTACACCTTTATAACAGCAATATCCTGAAATGTGCCATGCACATGAACCCTTGGCTGTGCTCCACAATGCTCCAAACACAGTAAGCACAGCACTCCTGTGTCAACAATGAGCCAACTAATAAAGACACCAAGCCATTTATAACCCCAGAGTGGGTACACTGTTTGGATATTATTTCAATTTCTTTTTTAAAGATTGCTACGCAGTACTATTGAGAAGCCTTCCTATTTCACAACGTTCAGGAAAGTGTCTGACTAATGCACACGCAAGCAAAATTAATCAACCATAACCGCCACCGTAGTTTGATTAGGCATAACGCAGCACGCACTAAAGCAGGTCAAACTGAAAGTCTTTCATTTGTCAGGTTAGGTTTGAGTAATACAGGCTTTTTATGGAATCATCAGAAGCCATCATCCTTGCAGTGTAAAGCAGTGAGACTGAGGGTAATGGACTTTACATTCCTGCCAGGCTACCTGATCTGTGAGCCACGGGCAGCCAGCCCCTCATAACCACACTGTTACAGCAGGGAAGCTCTTCCCAGCTCTAACAGAGCAGACAGGAAAAAGGAACATTTTGGTTTAAGAAGTTTTTTTTAAGAAATAGGAGCATCTACAGTACCAGAGTGAGTGCCCTTTCCACTTAAGCATTATCTCTTTGGGCAACTTGAAGAATGCGAAAGCAAAGTGCAAAGAAGATGCTGCTATATGGGGCCAGGATCAGCTGAGGTAAAGTATGGGTGTTAAACCAGCTCCTAGATCAGACTGGTTGGTTAATGTGGTACAGTGTGGGTGGATACTGGTGTGTTAAACCTGGCCCTAGATCAGACTGATTGGTTAATGTGGTACAGTGTGGGTGGATACTGGTGTGTTAAACCTGGCCCTAGATCAGACTGATTGGTTAATGTGGTACAGTGTGGGTGGATACTGGTGTGTTAAACCTGGCCCTAGATCAGACTGATGGTTAATGTGGTACAGTGTGGGTGGATACTGGTGTGTTAAACCTGGCCCTAGTTTAGACTGGTTGGTTAATGTGGTACTAGGTATATATGCTGGTGTTCCACCATCATCATTAACTGGTCTCTAACTGACACAGTTTTATGCCACTAAGAAACCTCAAGACAAGACACAGACTTAAGTGGTTCCCCAGGCTTTAAGGTGAAACCACAGCAGATGGCCGAAAGGAGAACTCACGGAGCTCGTCGAAGTGTGTCTCGATCCCGTCCGCCCCCGGCACCGAGCAGATGAGCCTGGCCTTCAGGAAAGTGCTCCACTTGTTGACCAGACAGCAGTGTCCACCGTCATCGTTCTGCAGGGAGGAAGAAGGGGGAGAAAACACAGCCTTCGTCACACACACTCAGATCCTCCATCCTCCCACCTAAAACAAACACAGGTGGAGCCGCCCACACACACTGTACATACCGCTACTTTAAAAAGCAATCCGGTTTGGAGAGCGGGTCGGTAAAACGATGAGAAATGGCTACTTGTGAAGGGATGAGATGGTAAACACTGTCCTCTTATTTAGAGTGTCGCCCATCTGTCCTGGAACACGGCCAAACTCTAGCTAGTAGATGGGCTTCATAGCCTTAATCAACACATTCTGTCTAAATCAGGTTCCACTTCGATAAGGAAATAGACTGCTGCGTCATATATATATATATATATATATATATATATATATATATATATATATATATATATATATAATGAAACGTATTGCTGTAACAAATTATTTTAACTATTATTATTGTTTAGGTGTATTACTGCTTTTATGAGGTTCAGAAACTCCACCAACCCAACACTGACATGTGCTGGCTGACAACTTAGATCGCAAATCTTAGATACTAATTCATAATTTATTAATCTTGTTGTATCCCTACTCATTTACATGGCATGCAAGCTTTAACATTCTAAACCAAAATCATTATCCCACAACTTTCAGCTAGTTCAGATAACACCTCTAAATCTTTAAACCACCCTAAAAATAGCACCAAACTTCAGAAATATTGCTCACTGGTGCAAAAAGACCCATAACTTTATGTCTGCCACAATAGTTAGTGGCATACCCACAATTTTTATTTATACGTTTGACTAGCTGGCTCAGCTACTTTAGCTAACTAATCTGACTATAAACATTGCAAGATAAGCAAGAACACCAAATTAACTTATCTGGTAAGGTCCTTTAGTCATCATGCCTGATCATATTTCACATACATGGTGAATGTATCGTTGGATAACTCCTAAACTGATATATGACATTGCTTTCACAGAGCATTTTTCAGAGCATTACATTGTATAGTTGTTTGGGGTATCAGAAGCTTGTAGCGCCAATAAACTCAACAGCAGTGAGATCATCCAGATGTGTAAGGAAGTAAGAATGATCCAGGAGTACCTTGGGGGATGAGTGTAGAACACCCGGATGAGGATCTGTGTGTGGGGTCAAAGCCTGTCGCGCTCAAATAAACACAGGGGGGAGCAGCTGAAGACCTGGAGCAGGCGCACACAAGACTACGTATATAGGCAAACGCCCACACACACGTGGCGACTAACTGAATAAACACTACCTCTCTCCGTGTTTGTAAGCAGAGCCCTGAAAGACGCATCTCGAGCTCAGAGTTTACCCTACAGAGACGAACACATTGGCTGTTATTTATTTTCACTTATTCTCTCAGTGCAGGTCTCTAGGGGAGGAGGTCAGGAACACGATTTCATGAAGACTGTGTGCGGTAGCAGACTGCTGAGCTGGTTTTAGACCCTATGGGCTTTCAAATGCGGTTAACTGGATGCCTGACATACTACAGCCTTTACAGCTTTAAGAACACCAGTCACAAGAGGTCAGCGGCTCGCAGGGTTGTAGGTCAGAGTATCATCTCATAGACCGTGGCATGTATTGTCCACAGAGGAGGTTAAATACACTTGGATTTCAGCACGTCAGTATTAGGTAAACACAAGTGCTTCCAAATCTAGAAAGTCTAGAAACTGCTTCCTTCCCGTTTCCTACTGAACAAGGGTCTAACTGTGGTGTCGTCCAAAACAAAGGTATTATTTGACAGGTCAGAATTTAATGCAGTGTCATTATTTGAACCCTCCATTTTGAAGATGGACTCACCAGGCAGATCCGACCGATGCGGGCCTGGGTCAGAGGACTCTGGCCCATCTCGGCAGATTTCTCACGGAAGAAGAAGTATAGCTTGTCATCATTCCTTTCTGCACTATCAGGGATGAGCTGCACGTGGATGAAGGAAGGATCTGAAAGAAAGAGAGGAGAAACATAAATATGTTGAAGACTTTTCGATACCTTTGGCTCACATGCTGATGAACGTTACTTCAAATGCGTGCCATACCACGCAGTACAAAACAATAATGATAATAATGTAGACAGGACTTGTGTGCCATGTCTTTCATTTACCATTTAACCATCTGGAGTTGTACTGATCTGTGCGCATGGCGGTCTGTTTCCCAGTTCGGAAAATGGCAGAGTCTGTTCCCATGAAGTCGATGTAGACTCCCGCATAGAGCTCTCCATCTGAGGGACAGAAAGAGAGACAGCGTAACCGGGGGAGCCAAATCACTTGACTCCAGCCACACCCCTGGCAGAATGATCTGAGGATCTCCTTCCACGCTGGTATGCCCCAGTACCGAATTAAACCTTTAGTCCCTGGCAGAGATCCCTGGAATGACCCTAGAACCCATGACTTAGGCTTTCAATGTCCTACGTCCAGATACAAATATTCTGACTGTCAGCATCGGGGCGTCTGTCTTGAAGACATTTGAACAGCACTCATAACAACACTCATTCACATAGTGCAGCTAACACGGTTAAGCCAGTGAGACTAGCCAATAGCCAGGAATTATGAGGTTATGTCAATGAGCCCCGCTCAGCGGAGGCCCCGGGCCTTGTAAAGCCGCGGGCTGGCTGGCCGTTGGTCCTCCAGTTGCTGGTCGGGCCTCACATGAGAGCAGGTGTCCCAGCATGCATTTGGCAGCTATGGAGAGTTTTCATGGGTGGGGTTAATGGGACGACAGGGGCTTAGGGCAAAAGAGCAACTACAGTTCATTAATAGCAGGTGATTCCATAAATTCACTAGTCCTTGACCAAATAAAGTCAATATGGGGCCCGCTCTACAGTAATGGATGACGTTTTGGGATGACATACAAGGTAGAAATACATGGTTGACCTTTGAGGGGTCAATGTAGTCTCCAGTACTTAATGCCAGCCGTACATCACTCATAGCTAATGCTAACCAGCGGCGAAGCACAACAGTCGCTCAGTTCTCTGCTGGTATGACACGTGTCAGCTGGTAGTGTGCTAACGTGGGAAGGCAGCACTGGTGATTTACACTGCCCAACCCCTCCCAGACCAGAGTCAAGGTTGATTTACACTCGAGGCAACTGTGAGTGTCCATGTGTCTCTAACGGACACCCTATCATGGATATTACAACAGGGAGATAGCAGAAACCAAAGTATTGGATGTCAAATGACAAAAACCTACCGCAATATCATATGAATAGTGTGTTCTTGGTATTTTTCCATTGGAAACCATAGGGTAACTGTGCAGAGGATAATTAAATAGCTGAAATTGAATTCCAACAAGGCAGAATATCTTCTGATCTTATCATCATACGATCGGACATACTGTATGTGATGAGCATTTCATTGGAGTACATATAGTGAGAAATTGGCTAAAAGTGGGAACAACACAATTTTCCAGGACAGAGTAAAGGCAATAACAATAGTTTAAAATAAAGTGTCAAAAAAAATCCTGTGTTAGTGAAGAAGGTTGCCATTTTTGGTTGGGAAGAAATGAAGGTGTACAGAGGGGACATGGGAGGGAGTCCGAGGGTGAATGATACAAGGAGAGGACCTGTATGATCTGGCCTGGACCTCTCCGGCCAATCTCCATCTATGTGTCCACGTCTAGATGGTACTCACTGATCAGAGCTGACACGCTGTTGAGCTTTGGGTCGTAGGAACACTTTCCCTTCCCAGACTCCACTTTGCCAGGCTCCAAATGCCATATGTATTCCTGAAACGGAAAATCAGAAGAAAGAAGCAGTTCAATTCCCAGTGCTCTTCATCGTGTCACGGGGAATCCCTGGTGGAGGGAAAATGAGGCAGGGCAATATGGTTCCAGTTACTCCTCCAAGGGACTACAGGGCATGGTGGTTTGTAAAGGAACTATAATGAGAATATGAGCATGGAATAAAGAATATGATGAGTGGCCTTGATATATGAAATACATTATCTCAATTTAGTTCAAAACACCCTATTCCAGTACAGTAGAATGACTAAGTCCACGGCTGCTCCACCCAGCTCTGGGTGGGTGTGTTTTGCAACCCTAGCGACGTGACACCTTAATCCTGTTGGCTGGGGATATCCTTGGGGTGAGGCTGCTTGACAGATGCTATGGACTCTTTGCATCTCTGAACACAGCACTGAAGGGTGACTGGCTGCTTTTTGGATGGGTGGGAGGGACCCGACAGCATGCAATGACTTGCCCCGTAGCCTTGCCACGAACCAGAACGATTCCATCGCCCCACACCATTACCAACACCCAATCGATGACTGAGCCGAGTGAAATAACGAAGACGTCTCTGTCCGTCAACAACCAAGTCGGGGAAAGTTAGGTGCTTGCCAACGTAATTCCCAGGTGGCTCCTCTCTGTGCCCTTATGCTGTACTCTCTCACCTTTGATTAAAATCAACCAAGCACTCCTAAATCAAAAGGTGTTGTCAGCACTCTGCAAGAGAAGCCAGATGTAGATGTGCACCAGGTCACCAACAGTTACAAGAGCCAATGGATATTCACCGAACACTTTTTTAATCCTTTTATGAATGTTGTTTTTATCCCTCTACAGTGGAATAAGTGTTGCATGCAACACATTCAAAACATACGGCTGAGAACATAATGGCCCGACCGGTTGTGAGGGTTAACAGTTCCTTCCTGTGCTGTGAATGGATAGTTCAGACATTCCAGTAAATGCTCAGCTATGCGGGTCTATTATTTCTTCCTGCTTTAGCAGTGTTGCCTGTGAGCTGGTGTTGGTCCAGAACCAACAGGTCTGCAGTGGGACTGGGTCAGACGTTAACCATGTAAGACCTGTGGGAGGGCTTGGCCCACATAACTACAGACAGAGGTGAAGAGGCAATGTGTGGTCCTTTAAACAGGTAGCAGAATGTAAGGAGCGGGATTCATTATGAAAAATTACTCCAAGAAAATGTCTGTGTTAGTCTGTATTACCCTCTATACTGAATGTGTTTTACCACATTTGAGGACCTTGTTTTGCAAACTGCTAAATTTTATCTCCTTCGTGCATGGGAAAGCTGGTATCATACTGAGTTTAATCAGCTCGCCAACAAAGAAAGAGACAGAGGGCTCAGGAGATGACACTAACAGAAATAATAAACGGGCAATGGCGAGAGAAATAATGAATGTAGCTTAAAGCAACAAACGTACGAGCGACAAGAAAAATGGACAGAGTGTGGAGAAGACATGCTTAGCCTTGAGGAGATAAGCGGTCCACTACACAGGACACACAGATGAGCGGGACAATCAACTGATGAGGACAGAAATGCTTCGAAACATAAACACAATGGGTGCAGACATAACGAATGGGGCAGGAGACATGCACAGCGCTCCTCCCTACAGAGAAACCCAGAGGCACAAAGAGACACAAATGCATGGCGTGTTGGCTGGGTCCCACACTGGGTCTGCGCTGCACCCTTCTTAGCCCGCAAGAGCCAAGCTCAGGGGCAAACAAGCAGGACAGTGATGGGCACCTGACCCACATCCCACCTGTAGTCCCAGTGTCTCGGAAATAGGGCTGGGTCCGGCCGCCCGGCTAGCCCTCCCTCCAGTCTGGGGCATCTGCAGGTGCATGGCGGCCTAAAACAGGAAACACATTCTGGACGTTACGCACCTGCCGAGAGCGGGACTAGGTTTCTCTGTCGACTGGTCGAGACTGCTGTGATTACTGCCAATAATGCCATTCAGAGGTTCTATGAGGAAAGTGTTTGCATAATGTGTTCTCTATATTCAGCGAAAGGAATGTCTGTGTAGCTCAGCTTCACCAGATAAATTAGCAATATCAGTCCTCTGGTCAAGCCCATGGAGTGTTTGACTCTATGTTACATAAACTCAACCCCACCTGAGGCACTGCCGATAACCAACATTTAGCTCATCCACACAATATGAACCATTATAGCCCCATGTAGGTTACAATATATCAATTAGGCAATTTGAAAAAAATATTTTCTACAGCTGAGGGAATACTCTGGTACCTGACTAAATAAGGCCTCAACTGAAATATATCTGGATGTCTTCAGATAAAAATGTCAGTGCCGGTTCCTGGTGTGAGTGTGTGCACCCGTGTGTGTACATCAACGAGACAATGAGCACAGCTGATTTCTGGCATTGAGATGAGTATCGCCTTCTGGTTTCCTGTCTGGAAAAGATGTGTGCATACGGGTGTAGCATTTCACACCCCTGTTCCCATTCTTAACTCTGGGCGAGCAGAGAGAGCAACACAGAGACGAATAACTGTACAAGTCTGACCGCTCTGTTGATATGAAGGGGAAAATAAAAAGCCATTTCATTATTTTATTATACATGGAACATTCCACAGGGGATCACTATGGGAGTTCCCTTAACCAATTTGCTTACTTACTCAGATGGAAAGAGGGTAAGGGAATGAGCAGGCCAACTAAGAAGCATAAAGGGCTGCTACAGATGGCACTGTGTGGGTGGGTGGATGAATGGGCTGTAGTGTGGGTGGATGCCCTTTATTAGTACCGGTCATATGGATCCACATGAAAAAGCACTGGAGTGTGAAAAGCTTGTTGGTCTAAGTGCATCCTCTCGTATCAGGCAATGATGAGGAAACAGGTAACAATCCCCTATGTAGCACTTTTAGTGAGCCCATTTTAAAAGCCCAGGATAACTGTTAGGGAACAAGTGTTGTATTTTAAAAAGCAGGATTAGGAAGGTTATAGTGGGGGGGGGGGGGGG
>JACXGM010003062.1:5275-22727 GCA_016801145.1 Umbra pygmaea | reverse complement strand
CTAACAAGAATGTTGCCCTGGGGACCACAGATGTAGGCAACCTGCAACGCCAATGGACCCCTAGCTACCCCGGACATATGAGGGGGCAGTGGAGCTGATGGGACCATAGAGAGATAGAGGGGGAGATAGAAACAAACAAGAGGGATAGAAATGGAGAGAGAAGGGGAAGGTAGAGATGGGTAGTTTGGGTTTAAGGTGTGATGAAGAGTCAGTATGGAGATGAAATAAAGAAAGCTATTCTCCATCCTTCTTCACACTAGTTACTGTAGCTTGGGGAGCTGAGGCTCAGGGAGGGACTAAGTATGTAGAGTTCCAACCTGGGGATTGCGTCCGCGGTTGATGTAGGTGCAGATGGGGTTGTAGGCCCCAGTACCGCACACATACAGGTGGGTCCGGTTCCATGACTCAATCAAACGGATGAAGTTTCCACACTCGCCCTGCATCAGGACAAACACACCGATGGATTAGAAATACGATGATGACATGATGTGTTGTAGAGGCATACTGTACATCTGTAAAATCACTAAAATGCCAGACGCCAGTAAAAGAGTAATGTATTCACCCACAGCGATTCACTGGCAAATGGCTGGTCCTTTATTGGGACAAATTAATTCCCCAGAGGTGTGTGCCACTACACTGCAAAAATTACAAATCTGAACGAGCCTAATTATCATGTAGATATCATTTTAAATTAAAATTAATTTAAAGAATGATTTACTTATTATGTTAGACTATTTAACTTTTTTTGTCTTATTTTAAGGAATCCTACCAAGTTCAATTATATCAGTGCACTGGCAGATAATGTTTGCTTAATTTAAGCATATTCCATCTTAATTTAGGTACTCATTGTCTTGTTTTGGAGGTGTGTTTTTGCAGTTACAATTTATATTTCCTTATTTATATTTATATACATATTTAAATACATTTTTCCTTAATATGAAAAGGATAATTCATCCTTGAATTATTTGTGTGCATGTTGAGAGTCAAAAGAAGTACTTACATTGGTGTCTTTTCCGCTCAGAATACACTCAGTCTTCCTTTGCTGAGAGACGGGCCAGTGGACCTGAGGGGGGGGGGGGCAAACAGAGGACATTTGTAGCAAGGACCTGATCTATCTGCACAACCTGTTTCACATCACTAGAATTCAGATATGTTGGGCTCAACTTGCCGTAGGGATATCCACCTGGGAGTACTATTAGCCTCCTAGGATAGCTCATATCCAGATTTTGTTTTCACAGTGTTTAATGACCCCTTCTCCGGAAAATGGTGCAGTCCAATACAAATTCAAAGCTCATCAAAATGTCCACC
The DNA here is from genome assembly GCA_016801145.1 of Umbra pygmaea. Classification (NCBI taxonomy): domain Eukaryota; kingdom Metazoa; phylum Chordata; class Actinopteri; order Esociformes; family Umbridae; genus Umbra; species Umbra pygmaea. Next base: position 21,419 of record JACXGM010003062.1, on the reverse strand, counting down.
ACAAGGCAGCTAAATGGGACAGACGCCCCTCAGGAGCAGTTCTGAGGTAAAGGGGTCTAAGAACAGAAGGAGTGAGTGACTGTATGGTCTTACGATGAGGGGCTCTTTGTTGATGTCGTGCAGGTCCAGTGACAGGATGTAGTCCTTGCTGCCTACGTACATGCGATCATGGTCCTCGTCCATACGCAGGATACGGTAGTCAGAGGTGTTGAGCAGGTACGCAAAGTGCTGGGCGGTGCCAGTTGACCTCAACTCTGCATAGTAGAGATGGAGAAAAACAGAGCAAGGTATCCATCAGGGAGGAACAGCTGCTGTGCACAAACTTGCTCCAATCACGTCACATTTTTTATTTAAAAAAATATTCCACACTTATCTGTTTGGTCAACAGACTAAAGAAAAAACGACATATCAGAACTGGGCTGCCTGTCTAAATGTGTATGCCCAAATGACATTGCACACAGCATGCCTTACATTGAGTACATGTGGGGTTAATCTGATGGATTTTCAAAACCGCTGTTGACACATGACACAACAGATCAGACGAATGCTAGCGTGTCTTGTGTTGCCAGTTCACTAATGTTTATGAGAAGGATTGTCTAAGAACCTCACCTTAATGGTGGTTTGTCCATTACGCATGACAAATGCAACCACGGGCATCTGCCAGGAATGCTTTCGGCAGAAAATAATCTGAAAGTCGGACTGCCTCTTCTCTTGCTACAGTAGGAATGCAGTTGACAGACATTCCCATGTAAAGACGAACAGGACCCTACCTAGAGACCTTTCCATGGGAGTGTTTGTTTGATCAGTTCTTCGTGGTTCAGCGGCTGTGTACAGACAGGCCAAGGCTGTTTCAGAGGCCAGCAGTGACTCTGCTGCTTGGACCCTCCAAAGACAAACAATGTTTAGCAGGGTGCCACTCAATTACAGCAGCCCAGCAAACATTGAGGTTTAACTCTGTAAGCTGGAACCTCCTGGAAAAGGTTTCCGTTCATTCGACCATAAACCTTTTAATTACTTCGAGCAGTAATATTGTGATAAGAATAAAAGACTGTAGACACTTTTCACATGAGAAAAGAGAAAACTGTGTGAGGACATCAACATTGAAGCACAGCCTCAAAGACAAAATCAGCACAGCATATTGACAAATGTATTAATCCTTAACATATTGCAAAATACATTTTTGTCACTCTACTTGAAGAAATTAATCTGCAAAGCAAAACAGGTGTGTGCTGGTTTAATCCTTTCTGCTTAAACATACATAGTAAACAATACATTCCAGTGTTTCTGTCTGACTGTTTCTCAAGACGTTGTCTGAATACCAACACTGGAGAAATCACCCATGACCCACATCGTACCACCGGACCTTAAAATAAACCTCTGTCCTCAGACATTACTCAACATAACTCGGAATCTGATATTACCAGTTTTTCATGACAAATTTAAATTTATCTCTGGGTTACATCAATAATCACAGATAATTGGCATTAGACCTGCTATATTTGTACAGTTTGATTCAATAAGTGTGTCTGCCAAGGTCTGTTTATAGGTTATCTGTGTGATTGACAGCTGTCCGGGTCCACTGTGTAAGAGCTGCAACATGTGGTCTCAACCCGCGATTATTTGTGTTGAGAGTTGAGTTGAAGGATGATTCTCAATACTCAGCCTCTCGTAGTGTGTATATTTATCACTGGCAGTAAGCTACTGAACGGGAAGTTGCACGCATGCACACGCACACACACACACACACACACACACATACACACACACATTCCAGGGAGCAGTTCAAGCTTTTTTTAACCCTCTTGTCAGCAACTTCTCAGCATTTTGTATGACCTTTGTTATCAGGAAGTAGCTGGATGTTACCATCTGGTAGGTTAAAAGGGACTTGCTACAGAGCAACAATAGACCTACAGTACAGAGCTCTCCATGTCTGGATCCTAAACATGTTATCTAAACCCATAACCATCTGATAATGGACCTGTAAAATCATAAAGAGGACACCAGAGGGTGTCAAAAATCGGATCTGCAACATCAAAACTGAACTATAGCTAGCATCCCGTATATGCATTTTCACCAAAGCCATAACACATAAAATATTCATAACACTTCTGATAATTTTATGAATTAGAGATGAAAATATCTGAGTATTAAATCATATTTAATCTGTTGTCATTTCAGATAGTCTGGGCTGAGCTCCTCCACACTGTAGAGGCCAGGCCACCTGTGAAAACAAGCCCAGAAGGCCTGCTAAGGACTGCGTGACCAATGAGACCCCATCACCAAGAAAAATGGTGCAAAACCAGATTTGATGGTGGGTTTTGCCCAAGCACATGGTTTTATATGCTTTGCCAAGCAGGATGAGAATACAGATTTGGTCAAGTTTGACGAGTGTGAGGTGCCTAAAAGCAATTTGCTATTCACCGTTTCACTTCTTTGGTTTAACCTAATAGGTGCAGGTACACAACAGGTGTACGGACAGAACAAGAAGCCTTTAGTACTGGAAGGACCTCCAAGACTGAACCCCTGAGATTGCCGTTTTCCACATTAGGCCATGACCACATCTTCACCAAACATACAGCCTGGAGATTTGGAGACCTGGAGCAGCATAGGAGCATCTCTATTAGAGCCAGATCAACTCTTAAAGTAGTACATTACTGGGTGAAGGGTTCTAGCTCACTCTGGGGGGTCTGTGGAACAGAGAAGGGCATTGTTTCAGGAGCTAACCCGTTTCCCCTGAGGAATGGCAATGACTCTATTAGTGAGGAAAGTGAGACTGCTTCTTGCTGGTGAGGTAACTTGATCTGTCTATTCCTGATACCTCAAACACACAGACACACACACGCACACACGCACACACACACACACACACACACGCACACACACACACACACACACAGAAGCAAACGTTATTCCCTTGAGCAGTAGTGCACAGATGTAATGGTGAGTCGGTGAACCCACTGTAGCTCAGGACTCCCAGTAAAGCCGTGGTTGGCAGTCCTGTCCATTCTTTCTAGTCTACGAAGCAGGGACAATCACCTCCCCGCCCGGATATCTCTAGGCTCACACAGCCCTCCATACTGTTAGTAGAGGAAAGACTAAACCCAAGCCCACTGTATCTTAAGGTTAACACAGGTAAAACTAAACCCAAGCCAATTGTATCTTAATGTTAGTAGAAGAAATACCTGCCTTGTCCCTAAACAGATGCGGGACGATGAAGGGCGCACTCACATGGTTCAATCAACCACATGTCGCTGAGCCACCGATTCTTTTAATCCAACACGGAAGCCTTTAGTCAGATCATGTGTGGGATGATTACACTCACCAACTATTCTTCCGGGATTCAAAATACTGGTGCCCAATCTGGACACAAGGAGTCATTGGAGAGCGACGTGGCAAAGTAGATAATCCGATTTATCTATCCCAAATCCCAGGCAGTGCAAATTTGCACTGACTTGTGCTTGATGTCCGGGCAAGGTCGGAGAAGCCATAGTCAGGCTCGAACCATTGACTATCATGACGTAATTTGTCCTGCAAGGCAGCCACTTAGCCCACTATGCCATGCGGACCCCCAAGCCCACTGTATCTAAATGGCCTAATTTCTGACCAATATCCCAAGTCTCCAAATCTACCATCAGCCTTATTACAACCTAAGTTCACAAATGACAGATAAAGGTTCCAGGATCAACGAGTGCATGTCATGATGTCAAGTTCACTTGTTCTAATATATGGTCAAATAATTTCCCCATGCCAAACATTTAAGGGATAAGTCATAACTATTTCCTCTAGCTGGCCCAGTGTCTCTACAGCCGTGTTTCTGCTATCTATTAAAGTGGGGCATATCTAAGTGATCTCAGAAGCCCTAGAGACAAACAGGCCCATTTCTCCTGAGAGTAGACTTGCGAACTGATGATGGCTGCAGGCACACATGTTGCAACGTATCTTTCCATTTTCAATTAATTGCCTTTGGGCCTGGACTACTTGAAACATTTTCGAGCATCAAAAGCCTGAGTTCAAAGATGTATGTTCTTTAGGTCCCCTGGACAGGCAAAATTAATACAAAATTTAGTATGTATGTTAGTGTAATGCTGTCTTACATAAATAAAACACACTCCACTGTCAAATAACTCCAGGAAGCAGGAATATTTAGCTTTAACAGGTAGACTATGTTAAATAATCCTCATCTTATGTTGGGCTTAGATAGCCCCATACTCCTCTCATTACGGAAACATGACTTGCATATAGAATGATTTATTAGGAGTCAGAGGTGGGTAGAGTACAGAGTAAAAAAACTCAGCTGGGGTCACCCGTTTTTTTAAAGTTAGCAGTTAAAACATATATGAACTGGTTAGGGGTGTTCATTAATAACCAATGACCAGAACTAATAACTTTTCACTCTTTGCTTTGATTTCATAGATCACTGGTAAGTTATGATTTTCTACTACCTGGTAATTTTCTTAATCTTAATGAGGAACTTCCTAAAACTCAGCTGAACCCAGAAAAAACCCAGTACTCTTACTCTTCAATTTACCCAACCTCTGTTGGGAGTAAACAGCACAGTCAAAGTTTACTTTTCTGGTTAATCAATGTGTTGGAAATGAGTGAATAATGGAAAACGTCTTAAGTGTGATTGACATTAAGTACATGTGTCTGTTGTGGGGGTTCCGCCCGACTACATATTTCTCTGATTTCAAATTGAGTAAAGGAAAAGCGCAGGCCCTGCCAGGGAAAAACAGAGCAGAGCATGTTAGAGCATGATACCTGCCTGGGTCCCCGTGGAGGCCTGGAGAAAGAGGAGTATGTAGGAACACAGGCTTAATATTTACTAGGAATATGTCTATTGGAGACTGGGCAGGAAGTGCAAATTGGACCTTCTGTAAAGCACCTGAATTATATGTATTTTCTATCTCTTTTCTTTTTTGTCATTAGCGCTGTATAAAAGAATGGAATACAAGCAGTGCAATCATAAGGTGATGTTGTTTTACAGACTGGGATGTATTTACTGTAAATTAAGCAATGTGGTTTGGACACAGTGCATGAATGCCCATGCTTTATGACTGAGCCATAGAGTACAAAGACGCACAGTATATATTATATACATTTTAGCTTGTTTGCGGTGATCACAAAGAGACTGTAGACCACTATTAGAGTCCTGGGGCAGTATCCAGAGGTGAGGTGGGCTGTGCCAGTTCACTCGAGTGATAATTAGGGTGTTTAAGAAGAGGTTGGGAGCAGTGAGGTGTTCGCTCACATGAAAGGAAGTATATGTCAAAAACAGAGGCCTAATATTTTGAATAGATGTCAATGTAGTGAAGACAAATGGCGGAGTGGTCGCCACTAGTCCTGCACACCCAACGCCGTTTCAGCACCGGTGGATATTGAAAACACAACCGATGAGGTAGCTAAGGTAAGCAGAGTGAGTCAGGGAAAAGTGCCATAGATTAATAAAAGCTTAGTGCTTCATCCATTACCTCATACCAACTCGGGCATTCTCAGAAACTACGTCCCTGTTATTCTTCTCCTGCAGCCTTATTTAGGAAGTGTTTGCTGCATGTAGCCATGTACACAGGAAGACAGGCTAATTTGTTCTGAGGTGAATGTCAGTTGTTGGTGAGACCAGCCAGGAGTATAATAGACCTGGGAATGGGCAGGGCACTCAGGCTTTGCTTTCTGGAGATCAGAGCAACAACCACTCACTGTGTCATTGTAATCTGGTCTTGTCCAGACTGAGAAAATAGCATGATGTGGCAGCTCCTGAAAAGGTTCCTTCACGGTTTCTCTGTCAACGTGATTCAACTAGTTTCCCTGGACAAATATGAGAAATGGTGCATGCTGCGTTTTGGTTGACACCATCATCTAGCAATAGATGTGTCTAATGTAGCCTTAAACCCGCTAACAGCTAATGTGTGAGAAGATGTGTATGAAATCACTGTTTCTTTTTCCAGAAGAGCTAATAAGCTGTTAATGGAGCAGCTTGTGTTTAACTCTGGAAATACAATGTGATATTTAACAGTTGGGTGGGAATTCATTGGCACCTCAATACCAAGTGTCAGGAAAAAGCAGTAAATGATGCGTGACCAGCTAGATAACTGGCATCTCCCACTGAAACCACACTATCACCAATAACCATTTCAGACAGAAGAAGTGTAATATTTCCTGTACAGTTTATAGTATAAGACAATTTTCATGACATTTCAAGCACCACTTATTTACCACTTGTTTTCCAGGTGTACCCTTTGTACACAACTTTAGGAGGGTATGATGTATTAATGTTTGAATCGGGGAGTAATGTGAAGGAATGCAAAATAATAGTAAGGACTCTTGGAGTATGTTGTGGTTCTAGCAGGATGCGCATGAACAAGAACAATGATAAAGCCAGTATAATTCACATCTACAGATAAGACCCAATTCCAGACAACTGCATGTCTCAGATCAGTTGTAATTTTCTGCTTTGAAAGTCTTTCTCTCAGAAACTTCCTTTAGTGTCAACGGAGAAAGACTAGATGGTGTGAACGTCCCGGAAAGGTCTAAAAGAAAACATGATCTGTGTCCCTCTGTTCACAGCAGTACGGAGTTCACTACACACAGTAACCAGCATCAAAACCCAGGTATTCTGTTTTTATCCCCAATTTGTCTCCCCTCCTAGCCTGACAAGCCAAACCCACATCAAGATGTTGGGTCTGGGAACTCACCATTGGCAGGGCTAAATCCAAGGGGTGGGAAAAAACGGTTGTCTTTCAAATTCCACAACCAACCAGAGCAACAAAGTATCCGGTCGGCAAATCTCCGAACACATCTTCCTTTTGTAAGAATTACTTTAGTGCCGTTCTTTTCTCGAAGGAAAACTTAACTCCAGTCTTCCAGAGTCGCGGCCAAAGCCGATTTGAAAGACAGCTGTTCGCCAGCAGCAGCAGCCATCTACTTTGTTCTCCCTTAATTAAGCCTGCCCACTGACTCTATACACGATGTGATTGGCCTGACCAGAATTTGTTTTTCCAGCTCGCAAGTCCAATGGAGAGTTGCTAGACTGACCCTAGCTGCAAATTAAATTTGCTGCTGCTAGGGTGCGTTTAGATTTCTAGGCTACTCCAATCCCAATTGGTCATGCCAAATTCCCACTAACACTGCCTTGTCGGCAGTTCCTCAAATCCCTCAATAAATATAGGATGGTGAGGGGCGCTCGCATGGTTCATCCAAACACATGTCGCCGAGCCAGCCAATTCTTTTTGCACTGCTCATCCAACACAGAAGCCTTTAGTCAGATCATGTACGGGATGCTTACGCTCACCAACTATACTTCCGTGATTGAACTTACAAGGAGTCACTAGAGAGTGACATTTAAAAGTAGATCATCTGATTTATCTATCCCAATTCCCAAGCAGCGCCGTGCCCATTTGTCCTGCCTCATGCTGGGGGTCCAGAAAGCCATAGTCAGGCTCGAACCATTGACTATCATGACATAGTTTGTCCCTGCAAGGCAGCAACTTAGCCCACTATGCCATGTGGACCACCCAGCTAGTAGTTCTGATGTGGCTCTTTAGTACAGTGGAACAGTGTAAAGTTCTGTTCTTGTGGTGTGGCTTTCCTTGTACAGTGGAATAGTGTAAAGTTCTGTTCTTGTGGTGTGGCTCTCTAGTACGGTGGAACAGTGTAAAGTTATGTTATTGTGGTGTGGCTCTCTAGTACAGTGGAACCGTGTTAAGCTTGACACTACCACTAACATCCTCTCAGACACTTCTAATCAGCAGCCGAGAGCCTGTAGCGTCAAACAGCTAGCGTCCTCTTTGATTTGCCTTCAACAGCTCCTTTCAACACGACTTCTCTACATGTCAAACATTAACAGGAGTTATTCGGCTATGCATTGGCTGCAGCCGTCAAAGCCAGAGGAGGGGTGACACAATGTTAAAAGAATGCCAGCGCTGGCTGGGGGTTAGTGCTGTACGGAAGGTGTGAGTTGCTGGCTGAGGGTTAGTGCTGTATAGAAGGTGTGAGTTGCTGGCTGGGGGTTATTGCTGTAGAAGGTGCGAGTTGCTGTGCTGCCTAACTAAGGGTGATGATAGGAACATAGCACAGAAAACACAGCTGCTAACTTAATGCTTCTAGAGCACAAGAGACCACAGATCAGATCGAAATACTGCATGAATCACTGGAGGAAGGATGGCAGGGTTCAAAATGAGGTGGGTCTGGGGGGTTCGGGACCCTCCATGAGTCACTAGGTACCCCCATAAGAATATTTTTTTGTTTGGGGTCCCAGACAAATGTATTTTACCAGTGAATAAAATCACTACATTTTGGGGGACCTCACAAGAGTCATAAGTCAATTAGAACCCTGAAGGATGGGATCAGATCAGATTAAATATGAATCACTAGATTACAGAAAGGGTCAGATCAGATACAAATATGAATCACTAGATTACAGAAAGGGTCAGATCAGAATAAATATGAATCACTACATTACAGATAGGGTCAGATCAGATACAAATATGAATCACCAGATAAGAAAGACACAAGAGCAGGAGCTTCACGGTTAAGTGGAGATCCGATCCGACTCCCTCAGCAATGCCTACAGCCCCATGGAGAGAGGGCGGTGGCCTAAAAACTGTAGCACTGAGTGGCGTCGTGACGCTCCGCTGCACACAGTGTATGAGAAAGCCTAGCGCCTCGCTGTTGGGAGGCAACTAATGGAGACATGACAGCATTCTTATGTGCTGTGCTGTTTGTTACCCAACTGCTGACTTCCATAACAAGACTTATGCAATTTACGTTATAAGTAGCCTATATTCATATATTTTTTTAATAGTCTATGTGAACTGCACTAGATCAACGTATTTTCAGCCACACAAACATTGCCAACCTCCAGAGCCAATCATGGGGTGTGTTTGTTGTTGAAACTCCACAATGTAACATCAACCCCAGTTCATCAAACCCACTGGCCCACAATGAAGCATACCTTCCCAGGCATGAGGCACGCAGCCCCTCCTCCCTCGCTGTGAGCTCCCATATTATTAAAAAGGTGTGACCCAGCGTTACTTCAGGCCATCTCCAACCGTTGTGTGTCTGTGTTACCAGCAGAAGGTCGTTAGCTCTGACTCCGAGGTGTGTTAAATCTGTCACGCTCCTGTTTCTCCCTGACTCAGCCGCTTCTGTTCACCGACACGGCCACCTTGTTATCGGCAGCCTCACCCCAGACCCCCCAACTTCACCCCCTCTATAATTAGGACCTGCTTGTTGCCCCCGACCCCCCTCGCCCACCCTCTGCTAATGGCACCAATTTGTATTCACTGTCAGCTCTGATGGGCACTCATGTGGAGAGATGGTCCTTATCACTGGAGCCCTGTCCTGCAGCCAGCCAGCCAGGCCCACACCACTGATGGACAGATTGAAGTAGGGGAGACAGTCTGGCTGAGTGTGGCGGAGGGTCGGGGGGGTGGGGTAAATTTGTCTCTATCGCCATTCGAAATGTTGCAGCCGCAGACAGATGTGCCCTAGTTCAGTATCAGGTTAACAACAAGGAGAGGAGATGATTACCTTTTATAGGAGTTGATGCTCAAACTGTTAATAACAGGCCTTTTCATCTTTTAAATGTTGTTTTTTACTGTTCAGCAAGCAGCGACGGTTACATTGTAAACAAGCAGAAATTGGGAAGAATTGCTTACCTTGCCCAAGCACTGTGGTGCTAAAAAATATAGAAGAGGGGTGGAATAAAAAACGGAAGAATGAGATTCAGTTGAAATAACTATATGCTTCTGGGTTAAATTGTTTAAATGGTAACTCTTTACGATCGTTTACGTCAAATTGGTAAGTTTTTTTGGGGTTTAATTTTAGGCAAGGGGGATTTTCAGCAGTTTGTGCACATATATTATTTTCTAGGTTTTTTGAATTTGCCTGTAAGATTGTGTGCTGTGATTGGTCCGTGGTTTACGTCCCCCTCTCATTTATTACTTACATTATGACCCTCTGCTGGCATTGGTATATATCACCTAAACACCCCCTATTTTTTTCCAGAAGTGAAAGAGAAGTGTGGAAGCACAGCACTTTGATTTGTAGGGACAATGCGCCACGCGACCGATGTATAGCTCAGGCTTTAGGGAGGCTTCATGTAAATCACACACGTCTGGAAAAACATGTCTCTCTCTCAGTGGCTATATGCATTATGAACAAGTACTTTGTCAACAGTGACAGATCGCAGTTCTGCTCCTGTCCCAAACGTCTCCTCCCCACATCCCACTGCGACCCAATCAGATGTCTACACCACGGCCTGCTGTATCAGTGAATTCTGGATTCAATTCTCCAGGTGTCTTTCTCTGCTGATATGAAGTCAATTTAAACCTGATTATTCCACAGACACACGTCCATGCTCGATCTGTTTTTGGCACTCACAGCTTGAAATCCACTTTGTTCCTTTTACTGCTTTGTGTGGTGAAATGTTCTGCATTGGTCTAATCTGCTTTAACAGCACTGTTCATCTCACAGAAAGGTGATAGGTCAGCAGTGGTCAGCAGGAGACCGTCATGCTCCAATATAGTTAAGGATTAGCTCAGGGTCAGTGCTATCTTTTCTGGCCTGATTGGTATCAGGGAACTGGGATTGTACTGGGATGAAGTGGCATTACTGGTAGCCTGAACAGAATTCCAATGAGCCTGTAGAAACCAGAAACACAGAGAACAAGGCAGAACGACAATCTTCCATTTTCCAATGGGCCCAGGGTCGTGACCCTAGGCATCAATCTGAAACACTCCCTAAATAATAAATCCCACTGACTGAAAGACAATATATACAGTACTCTGTATGACTATGAATTACTATGCTCTGTGAAGCGATGAATCACATGCATATATATGTGTCTAGCCACATTTATGAGCAAAACTTCTGGTTTCCTGAAACCATCCTAGTCTGGCAACAGACTAGGACAATAGGATTCTAATATATAGACTGCAGTAGCCAACAATGTGTAATATCCTAACCACAATTTTCAAATTGCACCTGTATTTATGTGATCAATCTATAATATATATTACTAGTAATTGAAAGAGTCAACAACCATAATAAAAAATAGCAAAAGGCACCAGGAAACTATTTACCCTTAAATGGACTGAATTGAAGTAAATTACATTTAATAACATTTCCAATGTTTCTAAAGGGACAAATACTGAAAGAGATTTTTCTATTTTTTACTCACGGAGCGATTGTCTGCATTTCACTACAAATTGCTCTGCTGAGTCAGAAGGACCATTTTCACAATTTATCTAATTTAAACTCATCAATAAATAAATAGAATGTATGAATAACTGATTGTTACAGTTTTTATACCCAAAGGAATGCCCCAGACTCCTAAACACCTTTAAGGTATAGATAAAATCTAACCACGCATGGATAGATGTGGAAGCAAAATGTCAGTATGCTGGTAGGTTGTTTGTAGGTTTCGTTTTAGAAATTCCCAGAGTGCATTTTGTGTAAGTCAGGAAGTACTTGGCACTCTAATGAATAAAAGTGTCTGTATCCTTCCTTCTGGATGCAACTGAGTCAGACAATGTAGACAATGTGCAAACCTTTGAGGACTGCTGCATGACGACAGCAAATAACACCATTTAGGCCTGCCGGTGTATCCTGTCAAGTCCAGAGTTCATTTAAAACACGACATACAGGACGACGGCCCAATGTGACCGAATAGCATGACTTCCAAATGTAAGGGTCCTGATTTGTCTCGCAGTGTGTGGTCACAGTATGGGCTCACAGTGTGGGAGGGCATTATTGTTCATCCTCATCCTGCGAAGGACAGGAAGAGCAGACAGAATGTGTCAGAGGCCATTGTGACGGGCTCTTCCTGGCAGCAGACACCTGCCTCCTGCTGACGCTTAACTTTGGGCCTGGCCTCTACAGCACAGCGCCACTTCACTGCTTATCTCCCAGACTGGCAGGTGGGGTGGCGTGAGGGGACAGAGTTTTCTTGGCGTTGCTATTCATAGGGAGGAGGCAGGAAGCTGCTTTATCAGGGCCGCCTACCCATTCGGAGGCTACGCTATCATGGGCTAGTTTCAGAGAACTGCAGCCCGAAAACCTGTTAGTGGTCAGGGGAGTTAAGGGTTGGTTCTGGATAATGGGGCAACTAGAAAAAGCCAATCAGCCCCTAAAAATAACAGCGGGCACAACACAGTTTCCAGGCAGGTGCCCCTGTTTCCAAGGCCGGAAGGACAGGAAACAGGATTAGGGTGGAATGGGGTGTTTTCCCACGCTTATGTCAGCAGGGTCATGCATTTTGCTTCATCATTTTCATTCTCTTTTGAGAGGGCGCTCATCTGAAATAAAAGCGATTAGCTCTTCACAAACAGCATGGTGTTTTTGTCCGCAGCCGCCTCTCCGGGCCCCAAACGAGCAGGGAGTTGGAGTGGCCTACATCCCAAACACATGCTCCCATGGGAATGAAAGGCCATGGGGTTAACCCCTCCAGGGCAACACACAGGCCCAACCAGCCTCAGACCAGGGGCAGAGAGCAGGAGTCAGTGCTGGTCTATGCTGGTCTGTGACGTTAAGCCTGGCTGTTTTAAAGGGCCTTCCCAGGTTTGGCTGCCTGATCCGCTTCAGGAGCCAGAAGGAGATAATAGGCTCCCTGTAGATACTAGCTCTCCATTTTGGTCATAAAGCCTGTCTGCTCATGTTTCCTTTCTGTGTCGATGACCTAGTCCTGGAATATTGTAGTGCTGTATTACTGTACAATACTCACTGTCCAGTGTGAATCAACTAATTCAGTGTAAGGGTAATTATCACAAGTCTATAGATAAAGATGGAATCCTGCAGCTTACGAAGCTTCAGGCACACAGTATATTTCTGATCTATTAAACCATCCATTACTTTCCTGACCTGTCAGAAATACTGTGTATGTCTGATCTCGTCCCAGTACAGGGGAGGGCTCGTTGTTAAGGACCCATACAGGACAGGGGGATGGGAAACAGGTCAGCGAGTTCGAGTTCCACCAAGCAGTTTTATTTCTCCCAGGGTGTCACTGGTAATCTCACATTAGCTAACAGGACGATTAAGCGACAAGGTTGGAGAGTGATTGGAGCTGATAATGACAAGCTTGCGTCTTGTCCTCTCCGACACACGTACACACCATCGTTCAGACTGAATTGTTCCTCGAATCTTTGAGAGGGTGGACCAAAATAAGGTAGAAGAATTAGTAAAGCTAGCAGCATGTGAATAAGGAAACGTATCGGGCCTGATTCCCAGAGGAAGCTGTTTAGTTTGGCCCTGCTTGCCTGACTAGTTGGATGTCAACTGGTGAGGAAGTCATGGTATCCCTTATTTCTTTAGCTTAGAAACCAGTGTGATCTGTTCACACCTCCCATTACCATGGTGTACACCCCTCAACTCAGCATGAACCCCCCACACACACACGGCAATATGCTTTCTGAATTAAGGACCCACTCTTTAAATCTCCTCTCAGTAAGCCAAGCCAACCACAGTCCAATCTCCTACGGCCAAGCGAAACAGGGTTATTGTTCAAAATAAAAGGTAATGTATCAGCAGCTAGTGTGCTCTTACATTTCATCACAGCGATTGCCTGCCAACAGGTTGTCAAACGCAGCACACATATCAGTTCCTTCACAAAACAAGAAGTGAATTCAGTCAAAATGTATTTGCTGACTACAGTTGCAAGCTGCTATGATATGCTTCTGTGATGTTTTTGTTTGGCTCACCTCTATAAACTGTCTAATACTGTGTATACATTTCACAACTCAGAAGACCAAACATATTGTATATTTTGGGGGTGGAATTTCCTGATTCTGACTGGATATACCAGATATACGTAGCTCAAAACGAACTAGCTCATCTGTCGAGCCTACGGCCGATAAAACACTTTCCCTGCAGACAAGTTGTTTTTGTCGGGTGCAAAGATGGCAGGAACACAAGAAGTCAATCTCCAGTTCCTCTTCCTCTCAGGTCCTTTCTGCCAGGCAGCTCATGGCACTTCATCCTTGTGTAGTTCACTGCTGTCACTCTGGCTCCCTGTGGTACCAGTGACAAAACAAACCTTCATTTCCACTTACCACTTGATTGGCCTATGGCTCCGATGGGCTAAAATTGGCGTTGTGACCTCGATAGAGCAAAACCAAACTGTCAATCATTGATTGCTGAGTGTTTTTACACTTTATCTTAAGGGGTCCCCCTTTCAACATTGATCAAATCAGCCAAAACAGAGACGGAAACCTAGTGAGACAGTTCTATTAAGGACATTGAGCCTTGGGTAAAGCGAAGGGAAAAGTTCATGACAGATGAGAGAAATAGAGAAAGATGGGTTTTACAACTGGTGCAAAAATGAGTCATCGTCAGAATGATAGCCATGGGATGAAAACCTTCCAAAAGTCTCTAGTAAACCCGACCCACCTACACTGGACCCCCCCGGGTATAAAAAAAACGGGGTTATTCACTCCAATAGACTGGTGCCAATATGGGGCCATAGCAGGCCAGGCCAGCCTCTGATGTTAATGGCACTGGACACTCATGAGAAGTGCAAACAAAAGACCACTGTCCATTCATACAATTACATCACCAGAAACACTGAATCCTCCTTTTCATTGGCTGTGGTGCATCAAGAATATGCTCAACCCTCTTAACCAAGCATAATGTTATGAAATAACCCCTTTTATGGGAATGTAAATTGACGGGTGTGACTGAGGTCAGGCAAAGAATGAGCATCAGCTTAACCAGCCATATGAGAGATGAAATAACACTGCCTTCTCAATGTATGCTACCACTCTAGTACCCAGGTTATGAAAATGTCATCACTTCCACAAAGCAGGAAGGAATAGCCTATTAAGGTTAGAGAAAGCAACTCCTTGCTGCACATGAAAACAAAATTCCACCAGTAGCATTGGCCTCAAAGACTTGATTGCCCTGAATCAACATCAGCACAAGTTGCAGTCTCTGCTCTGATTCTTTGTGGGGGTTTGAATCCTGCAAGGGACCACAACAAAACAATATAAAAAATGTGAAATGTAAATGTTGACATTTTCATATTTGAGTATTGCACTGGTAAAGCACTACCTTTGCCCTGGTCTGGTGGTCTGAGATGTAAACACCACCAAAGCATTCCACATTGAACCACAGACCACTCATGGAAACAAACCACAGTTGGTTTGCACAATTCACTGTGTTGTTTCCTGGAAAATGTCAGGTGAATGAAAGCAAACATTTTATGAACTCAAATCAAATCTCCTAATGATTCTTTGTGATCTGTAAAATGCAGCAAAGCACTATAAACCTTTGTAAATAAAATAAATACAATTCATTTTTATACATTAAAGGTCTCATGATAATAAAACGAAAATTTAATTAAAATAGCTACAGTAAATGATTCATAGTACGACCACCTCAAAACAATTCCAAATGTCAAATAAAAGGCGTAGCCCATAGGGCGTTTTAAGCCAGACCATAAGCATGCAACTCTGTACATTGGCAGGGAGCTATAGCCAAATTCTCTCCATAATGACTCATTGATCTGAGCTTCTCAATCCCTGCCGGGTTTATCCGAGCTAATGGGCCAAGCTCGGGATCTCTCACAAGCTGTCTTCAATCTTTACCACCGCTAAGTGCACTTAGAGTTCAGCAGTACTGCCGCGGCTGCTTTCTGTGGCAGAGCACTCACTCAGTCTGGGTGTAGAAAAAAAGCTTCATCCATCTCTCTGGAGGAAACATCCACCCCAACTGATAACAGGGGTCCCCCTTCTCCCTCCACAGTGTCTCATACGTTCTATTTGTCTCCCAGTGGAAGATTGGTAACGTACATCTCTCTGACTTCCTTTGATTGTCTTAAACCCGAACTGGCGTCTCACACAATGTGATACACATAGCTCTTCCCAGTGTACAACAGCCTTGTAATGACCCCGAGCATTAGAAACTCACAGCAGGACTCCCACTGCACACTCATTTCCATTCATTTATAACTTTGGGACGGGTTTGCCAACAGAACGCAGCAGGGAGTGAAGACTATGATGGGAGGGGAGGCTGAAAGGAATGAAAGAGGCAATGCACAGTACTGCAACACACACAATACACTTCCACAGTACTGCAACACACACAATACACTTCCACAGTACTGCAACACACACAATACACTTCCACAGTACTGCAACACACACAATACACTTCC